>JAFEMH010005425.1:0-163575 GCA_022495995.1 Adenophora triphylla var. japonica
ACTGATTTCGTTAATGTTGTCGAGCTCGGCCTCTTTTCATGACATCGAACCAAGAACCATGGTCAAGATTACGTAAGAAAGGCTCACTTATGAAGACTGCGAGTTTGAAGTAAAACAAGCCATGTTAATGAAAGTCTCTCCGCGAACCCTTCATTACCCATGATGAGCATAATGTGTTTGTAATGGCTCTTACTACTCAGAGGATCATTCCCAACCCCCGTTTGGGAAAAGGTAGAGAGAAGAATGAACAAGCCGTAAGACTTTGGGATGAAGAGAGCCGTATCTCGATGCCGAAAGCACAACCGGTCCTACCGCCCTGGAGGTACAAATGGATGAAGTTAAGTTCGTAAAGGAGATTCCGCCGCATCGCCCGAGTACTTCCTATGGAATTGGTGTCGACAAAGGCAATAATGATCCGCAGAGTGCACAATCAAATGACAACGCCGACAAGATCGCTACTCCCTGTGGCAACAAAGCAGTTAAGGAGCGAGATCCCTGGCCCAACCCTTGTCAAGTCCCCTCGAGTCAATAAGTAGTGTAGGGTCCAGAGTCGTTGTTGTCTTTTCGATTGAGTCAGAATCTTCGAATTCCACCTCGTAGTCATCCGAAGGCCTCACGCCCGAGGATTATGAAAATGTAATCGATGTCATCTTTCCCCTTATCTTGAATGAAATGACAAATCTTTCGATTATCCTCTTATTGCCAACTTAACAAATGATAAATTAACTCAAAGCTTAACAACAGCTTAATAATGAATCATTTGAACAAGATGCAAACACACTAAACGAACAATACATTAAAGAAATCTTTAAGGTGTTTCGTAAAAGAGGAAAACCGGGCCCAAGCCGCCGAGGAGGTTTTGATAAGTGTGAACTTGGGTACTATCGAGGAACCTAAAGAGACACAGATTGGAAGCTTCTTCCGTGGGGTCAAAGGGACGATTGATTGAGCCGCTTCGTAGAATACGTCGACGTGTTTGCATGGTCATACAAAGATATGCCTGTCGTGGCTAGACAGCTTCCGATAGTAGAGCACGTAATCCCTCTAGCACCGTATGCTAAGCCGCAAAGCGTAAACCGAGAAAGACTGCTTCGGAATGGTCTCTGCAGTCAAAGAAGAAATAGAGAAGCTACCGCGGGTAGGATTCATCGTAGTCATTGAATACTCCGACATGGTTGTCCAACATCGTGACCGTAACCAAGGCCAACGGGAAGGTGCGCCGCCGTGTGGATTTCCGAGATCTCGAACAAGGCCACCCCAAAGACGACTACCCTCCGCCAAACATAGACATCCCGGTGGATTCCACCGCCAACTACGAAGTCAAATCCTTCGTTGATGGTTTTGAGGTGCTACAACCGCATCAAGATGGCCGAGGAAGACCAAGAAAAGACAGCCTTCACCACACCGCTGGGAACCTACTGTTATACAAAGAATGCCATTCGGGCTCAAGAATGCCGGGCTACTTATCAAAGTGGCAACACCGCACTTTTCCATGACATGATCCACAAGGAGATTGGAGGTCTACGTAGACGACATGATAATCCACTCCAAAGGAGAAGGTGGGCAAGACTTTGTTGACCTACGAAAATTCTTTTCGAGAGGCCGAGACAAGCATTCCATGAGACTAAACCCCGCTAAATGCACCTTCGGAGTGACAAGGGGAAAAGTGCTCGGGTACATGGTCACTGAGCGAGGTATAGAAGTTGACCCCTAAGATCAAAGCTATCATGTGATATGAGGCCACCTCAAACCCGCATGTAAGTCAAAAGCTTCATGGGAAAATTGCATAGTACATCACCGCTTTGTCAATCGCTGACTACTATGCGCGAGCCCATCTTCAAGCTCATGAAGAAGAATGTGGACACAGTAATGGACCGAAGAATGCCAAGATGCCTTTGACCGCATCAAGGCATACTTAGTACATCCCCCAGCACTATGCCCCCACATGTATGTAAGCCTCTTCTCGCTCTATCTAACCGCGCATACACGGCAATGGGGCTATGCTTGCTCAAGAGAAGAAAGACTCTCTGTAGAGAATGCCATTTACTTTGTCACCGGAAGCTACAAGGGAGTGAGCTCAATTACTGGGAACCGTGTGAAAAGACTCCGTGGCAGATCGGTCCGGGTAGTCGGCAAGTTGAAGCATTATATGCAAGCCCACCCCGTGAATTTGGTCTCAAAATGGACCCCATCAAGTACATCTTTGACAAGCCTTCCCTATCGATGCGTCTAGCGAAGTGGTCCTTCTTCTTGGCAGAATATGACATCAACTATGTGACCGTAAAGGCCATCAAGGGTCAAGCATTGTCGATCACCTAGCGAATTTCCCCAAGAATGAAGACAGAGGGCCCGAACCCCAATTTCCAGATGAAGGGATCTTTGCAATGAGCTCGAAAAATAGATGGCGCTGTTCTTTGACTGAGCCGCTAACAAAAGAGGAAATGGTGTAGGAATGCTATTGGTCGATCCGAAGATGAGCATACCCCCATAGCCCTCAAGTTGAACTTTCCCGCCACGAACAATGTCGCCGAGTACGAAGCCTCGCATTGCCGGGTTTGGAGGCCGCCTTAGAAAGAAATGTCAAGGAGCTCGAAGTTTACGGAGACTCACCTCGACATCAACCAAGTCTCCAACAAGTGGAAGACTCGTAGACCCTAATCTCGCAACGGTATCATGCCCATATGGAGGAGTTTGACCGGACAGCCCGAGAAGTGACTTTCCACTACTTGCCGAGGGAAAAGAACAGATTCGCAGATGCCCTAGCTACTCTAGCCTCATTGGTAGAGATCCCCGAGGGAAAAGCCATAAAGCCCTTCGTAGTGGTAGAAGAGAAGCCCCAGCTCTTTCTCGTTGTGGAAGTGGACCTGGGACCCGAGCCTATAAAGGAACCTTGGTACACCGTATTTACCAATTCCTCAAAGACGGAGAGTCGCCTTTCGTAGACGAAGAAGGTAGACCAAAAGAAGGAGTCGAGCCAAAAGCTTGCAAGCCCCGAAAAGGTTGGCTTCTCGCACGTCATTCTAGGAGGCAACCTATACAAGAAGCTGTATCAAGGACCACTCCTCTTATGTGTCACTCAAGAAAGAGCCAGAGAGTTGATGACCGAAGTCCACAATGGTCCCCGCGGTCCTCACATGAATGCCGAGCCCCGATGCAAGTGATCCTCGAATGGGTTACTACCGGATCTCCATGGAAACAGATCGCGTTCAAGACGTCCGAACTCGCGACAAATGCCGCCGGTTTGCCAACCTCAACCATCTCCCACCTCACGACTGCATCGCATGACGACTCGCCGTTTGCAACTCGGGGCATTGACGTGATAGTGGAAAATAACCCCGACAGAAGCAATGGGCACGAGTTCGTGTTGGTGGCCATTGATTACTTCACCAAATGGGTAGAGGCCAAGTCCTACAAGGTCCTCACTTCCGTAAAAGTGGCCCGCTTCATCCAAGAAAACATAATGTGCAGATATGGGGTGCCCAACGAGATCATTTCGATAATGGGTCACACTTCGAAGGAGACCGCGATAGGCCGTCGTCCGACCCGTAGTTACTCGCCACAAGTCGCCCCCGCATGCACCTCAAACCAATGGAGCCGTGGAAGCCGCTAATAAGACACTCGAGCGGATCATCCTAAGATGGCCACCCGTGGTCGCGATTGGCCCGAAAAGCTACACCTAGCACTCGGGCTACGTAACGTCTGTCGTAATGCAGCCAGAGAAACTCCTTTTGCCCTAACTTACGGATGGAAGCAGTGTTACCAAAGAGTTGGAAATCCCGTCATTAAGGGTCCTCCCGGAAAACAAAGTGTCAATGAAGTAGAATGGTTGCTGCAATGCATTTACGAATTAGCCCTCGTTGACGAGAGAAGGCTAAAAGCCATGAACACACCCGAGCCTACTGCAGAGGCGAATGGCCGAGCGTTTGATAAAAAGGTCAAGGCCGTAGACATCAAAGAGGGCGACTTGGTGCCGAAAGTAAAGCCCCTACCGTAGACAACCCTCGGGAAAATGGGAACCCGTCCTGGATCGGCTCCTTATGTGGTGCGTAAGATACCGTCAGAGGAGCAATGAAGCTTGCTGCGTACTTGGATGGCAATCCCTTTGTCCACCCACAACGGTGATAAACTCCGAGATACTATGTCCGATAAAAAAATAATAAAAAAAAAAAAAAGAAAAAAAGAAAAAAAAAAAAAAAAAAAAAAAAAAGAAAAAAAAAAAAGAGTGCAAAAGAGTAATGCCCAAATTTAGGGTCAAGACCCCAAAAGGGGTAGTCTAGGCAAAAGACAGTGGTACACATATAAAAAATATAAAAAAAAAAGAAAGAAAAAAATCTTAGTGCAAAAGAGTAATGCCCACTAGGGCCGAAACCCCAAAAAGGGCGCAGTGCAAAAGACAAATGGCCGCACATGAAAAAAAAAAAATTTTTTAGTTCACTGTAATGAACTACGTAGACCTCGAGCCCCTTAGCCTTTCTTGTAAAAGGGGAACGTAGGCATCCATATATGGTCTCGGTCTAAACAATAAAAAGGACAATCAAGCTTCCATGAAGTGCGTCCTAAAAAATAGTAAAGGGTATTTCGCTTCATAAAACGGGTCCCAATCAATAAAGACATTTGAATTTCCATGAAATGTGTCTTGATTAATTTTTAAAATAATATTTCTTGTTCATTACAAGTTAAAAACTTCTTGATGAGTTCAAGCACCCGCCTACCTCTTAACTCGCTAACCTCGCTAAAAAGATCTAAAATACAATAAAATGCCTAAAAAAACTAATGTGTTTGCAAATGGCAATAAAGAGGATCTTGAGAAAAGACTTGTCACCGTCATTCGCCGAGTCTTCTTCGCCTTCTTCCCTTTTCCTCGGCCTCGTCGAGTCTTCTTCCTTTTTTTGTCTATGATGCTCGGTATCCCTCATCCCGACCTCCGGTATCCTCACCGGAGCCTCTACCAACCCCGTGTCAATGAGCGCCTCTCTATACGAGCACGAGTCCGCACCTCCTCCCTCCGAGCCTCAACCAAAGGAGCGACCTCTGACAACCTCTTGTACCGAGCCTCCATATCCCCGACCAAGTCACCGATTGGTTATGGCAACTCGCCTTAGCCTCGCCTCCCTCGTAGTCCTACTCGAGTCGCAGCCGCCTCCCAATAAAGCTCGACGTCTATCCTCCAAGATAACCCGAGTCGCTCCCATCTCCCTCTCATACCACCCAAGTAGACAAAGTGGGTCAAGATGGTGCTCTTCCCCGCCTCCCGAAGATAGCCCCCGGTGGGAAAGCAAGATGTGTCCAAGCCCTCGAGAAGAAAGAGAAGCCGGCCGGATCTCTCATATCCAATGACACCACCTCCATGGTCCGATGTCCTCCCAATCACTCAATGGCTCCCGTAAAGCCCCAAACCGCCCGGATACCAAGGTGGTATGTAGAAGGACGACCAGCTAATCCCGGAACCCTCACAAAGATAAGACTCCCGAAATATCCTCCCGGTCCGCAACCTCCAATGTGGTATCCACCAACGCATGTCCGAAGTGGATAGCCTAGCCATCATCGCCTCCCAGCCTACCCTGTTCCGCGCCTAGGTGCACCTCTCCGAGAAATCACCCAAGGGCACCGAGTCGGCAAAGCCCCGTGCAAAGCCCCGAGCCTCTCCCGCAGCCTACAAAGTCAACATAGCCGGACTCCCGACCTCATGAAACGGTCTCCCCGAGCCATCCTGTCGATCCCATGAAATGTCTCTCCCAAAACCGGACAATATCCTTCCCACTCGCAGCCTCTCGACCATGTCCAAGAGACCACTATGACAGATCCCCACTGACTCAAGAAGTTGAACAAAATAGAGAATACGCAGAGAATGAAAGCATCCATAGCCACCGTGGTCGCAGCCATATCTCGGAGACCCAAACCCGCCCGGGATATCGAAAGGTCAATCCTATCCGGGCTACCATCATCCTCTCACCTCTCCCAAAGGAATCTCAGCAGAAAGATGCAAGCTTTACCGTCACCGGCACGTCTCCGATCAGCGGGAATAGATATAGCCTCAATCTCAGACTCCCAATCAAGGCTCAAGTCCTCGTGCGTTGGGACGATTTCGTTGTAAGAAAAGCAAGAAACATGTCTCCTGACATCCTGTAACTTTGCTGCGGCTCTCAACAGATCCCAATCGGGCGGGAGACCCCTCAAATGCCATAACGACTTGATCTTGAAGGCAGAATCAAGCAGCCCCTTGTAATTTTGGAAGTTATATCTCGCCCAAGATTGAAGACCGGATAGAAAATGGTCTCGCTTTCCCTTTGCGATCTAACGAGCTTCTCCATCGCAAAGTGATCAAAGATGGTGCTTTTAGGTCCAAAATATGCTCGGGAACAATTGGGACAAGTCTAGAGTGAAAATGAAATGAAATGGCCAAGCCTTGCTTTTATTCGTAAAATAACCACTCGTACAGAACCGTTAGCCGCACGGCTACATTTGCCCTCAAGGCCATGCCGCACGGCCACATTAGCCCTCTCGCAGAAAAATTCTGCAAAGAACCAAAGTTGCCGCCCAAGGGAGTTTTCACCCCACTTTTTCAACCAAAACCCGTACAAAAACATGTCCAAGCCATTCAAGCATTTATAAACCATTATAAATCATTTTGGCCCATTTTCAGCCCCAATTCCAGCAAAAAAGTCGCCCCAAGGCTCGCATAATATGCAAATTGAAAAAGCATGAATTAGAAAAGCAATTAAAATGTAAATACAATGTTTTCGCCCATCGGCGCCCAAATAAAACAAAAATAAACAAAGTGTGCATAAAAATTGTAAATTGTTTGTTTTTGTTCCAAATCTATTCTAGAGACCTCCTAGGCCTCCGATTCTTCTTCATCTTCATCGCCGCTCGCCTCGTAGATGCTAGCCTCCCTCATCAGTCCTCCCGGTCGCTCACATCGATAAATGGACATTATCGTGCCCTGCACTCACCACCGCTTCCTGCACAATGCCGCCGTTGGGTCCCCGCCTTCGAGGCATAGCACTCGGGAAGAGTACTCCGAGGCCGATGAGGTAGACGCCTGTGCTCCCGACATGCCGTCTCTGCGCCTGTGCTCCCGCGCATCCGCCGCCGCCTTCGGCGCAGCGCCTTCCTCGAAGAGACCGGCACATGTCCTTCCAAACCCTATTCCGCCTCGACTCCAAACTTATCGTAAGTGCGAGCCGGAACCCGAGAAAAAGAAGAGAAAATCTCGTAAAATCTCGTAAAATAGCAAAAAGCGTAAAACTCAAAGCTAAAAAGGGAATAAGACCCTAAGAGTACACTTACAAGGCTATCAGCGGCAAGGTGTACCTGGGGCTCCCTAGCATCGGGGACAGTATCCTCATCCTCCTCGGCACTCCATGGACCACGTAGGACAGATGCGCAGGAGGGATCGGCGGGTCAAGAGGCTCATCCTCCCCATATCCCCGAGTGACCGCCAGCCTTCACTAGCTTCGTGGCGTCCTCAGCGCCGCTCCACAAACACAGAGTAGGGGTGTCCATATCAAAAATACTCCTCCGCAGCCTACGCCCGCCCGGTACCTCGCAATCTCATCCTCTCGGCCAATCCTCGGGCCGCAAAGATCCGTGGCCGGAGGGTCGAAGGAGTAATGGCATCTAGCTGGGGAACATGACCATGCCGCTCGAGAAGCGGTCCCCCGATAAATGACATCACATGTCGCCCCGCGAGCCACCTCCTCTCGCCTCGTCACCTCGATAGCATCTCCCAAAGAAGATCTCTCGGATACCGCCCTGTGGGTAGAAGTCCACTCCATCGTGCCCATCCTCGTTGATGACCGGCCTCACCATTTTGTAGTCGAAGGTAATCCGGTCTTCCCCGTGAATTTATCTCTCGCATCTCCTCCAAATAACCATAGCAGGGAAGATGGTGACATCACTCACTGGTTCCAAGGGAAGAACCCGATCACCTCGCAAAACCAGCCCGCATGTTCAAAACATCAAAAGGTCATTCTCTCTTATAAAAGTCTCAAGACAGAAAAGAGAAAAGAGAAAAGAAAGGAGACTACCTCAAGGGCAAATGAGAAGCAGTCCATGGAAGCAGCTTTGTTCCGACTGTACATGTCCAATGAGAAGTACAACTCCGCCAATCCGGCCTCTCCCCAAGAGACCGTCCCTATCCCATCAACATCCTCCAGAGAGTCGAGGAGGCAAGTCATAGCTATCGTCCTGCACTGGCGAAGATGGTGACCGATAGCATCAACCATATGAATGCTCTAGCTACCGTCAAGGCCACATCATTAGCAAGAAAATTTCTACATGCTAGTCTCGAATCGGCCACCTCGACATTCCGTGTCTCCATCCCCGCCCCTTCGGAATCAACTCAAACCCTACCAAAGCCCGGAACTCCTCCGCCGTGATATGGTCCCTCCAAGTCACGGGCCTCCCGTGAACTCGTAAGCCCGTAATAGCGGTGAAATCGGCAGGAGTCACCGTCGCCTCTCCTACCAGGTGAAAGCTATGTGTACCGTCCCACCAAAACTCGTATAGGGCCCGGACCAAGCCCTTGCTCTTAGAGGTGATGTGGACACCCCCGCCGATAGCCTCTACAAATGCATCCAAGCTCGGTAGCCCTCACCACCGCTGATTTGCCCCATCCTTCTCAAAGTCCGGCATCCTCTCGCCAAAGCTTGACCGCTATCTCCGACGGTCCTCTAGACTTGTTCTCCCGTAGACAAGCACATCCAAAAGAAGCGCGCCCTTCATATCATTTCAAAAGCATGCATATATTCAAAAGTGCACATATTTTCAAAAGAAAAGCATTCATAAAAGTTTTTCTAGCATATCTTTTGCATCAAAAACGTGTCTTTCATCACTTGAAACGCGTCATTGCTTTCCTAAAGCACAAAATCACAATTTTTGTACATAAGCATTATCTTTCAAAAAAATGGCATGCATGAATCATTTTCATCTTCCAAAATCATGTTTTCTCATTGAAAATCAGAATTTTGACCTAGTTCTAGCACAAGGCAAGAACTCCGTCTCATATTTTGAAAAATTCTCATTCTTACTTCATTTTGCGAGAAAAAAGTGAGTCATTCTCATAATTTCTATCAAATAAAATTGCACATTGCATATTCTTAGCCTCATAGGTTGTTCATGCATCTCAAAATCATTCAAAAAAATCATTCAAAATCCTAAAATTCGGTCAAGCCCTAAATCATTCAAAATTCAAGCAAAATCATCGGATTTGAGCAAATGAGAATGCTTACCCCAACCGATCGCGGGTTCGTTGATTTGTGCTCCCTCCTCCCCGGGTAAAGCTCCGATGGAGGCGTAAGGAAGTCATACTTCCTCTCCGTCCTCACGAGCTCCTTCCTCCTCCTCCTCGCGGCCGCCGAGATGTTTCTCCTCGCTTGCCTTGGTACGGGATTGCCTTCCGGATCCATTTCAAATCAAAGGGAAGCAAAAAGGGGTCAAGAATTTCAAAATTCTCTCTCTCTCTCTCTCTCGGCTGAAGGGCGGCAATGGTGCCCAATGCCCGTTCAAAACCTGATTTTAAATAATCTGAAAAACAGTTTCTAGCCGTACGCTTCTTTTTCTCCATCTCATGCCGGCGGCTTCATTCGCTTCCGAGCATAAATTACAATCCCGCCCGGACCTTCCACTGGGCATGCAATTTCCGTTATCTTTAACCAAGATAACATCTTTTCGTAAAATATCCCTTATCTCTTTAGCAATCAAGCTTTATTCCCGCCGCTCCGTTAATTCCGTTATAACGGGATAACACTAGGTGACAACCTCCGAATTGTCAGAACTCTAAACTTGTGCTACCTCTATCCGCGAATAGTGACATATGCCCAAGTCATTCCAACTTGCGCTACCTCTATCCGCGAATAGTGACGTATGCCCAAGTCATTCCAACTTGTGCTACCTCTATCCGCGAATAGTGACATATGCCCAAGTCATTCCAACTTGCGCTACCTCTATCCGCGAATAGTGACGTATGCCCAAGTCATTCCAACTTGTGCTACCTCTATCCGCGAATAGTGACGTATGCCCAAGTCATTCCAACTTGTGCTACCACTATCCGCGAATAGTGACGAATGCCCAAGTCATTTCAAATTGTGCTATCACTATCCGCGAATAGTGACGCATGCCTAAATCATTCCAACTTGCGCTACCTCTATCCGCGAATAGTGACGTATGCCCAAGTCATTCCAACTTGCGCTACCTCTATCCGCGAATAGTGACGTATGCCCAAGTCATTCCAACTTGTGCTACCTCTATCCGCGAATAGTGACGTATGCCCAAGTCATTCCAACTTGTGCTACCACTATCCGCGAATAGTGACGAATGCCCAAGTCATTTCAAATTGTGCTATCACTATCCGCGAATAGTGACGCATGCCTAAGTCATTCCAACTTGTGCTACCACTATCCGCGAATAGTGACGTACGCTCAAGTTTCCCAACTTAAGTTACCTCTATCTCCGTCATAAAGAGATAGCGCCGTAAACTCTAGCTTCCTCAGGTGACAGCCTCCGAATTGTCAAAATCTCAAGAATCCTAGACATCGTTCCTAACTATCTAGTGATGCTTGAACTACGATCAAGGCTTGATTCCTCCGGGATACGTAGGTAGCCTTTTATAAAAGGTCCAGCCATTCGACCACTTTGGTCACCCTGTTTCTTTGTCACTCCTCAGTGATAAAGCGCCCCCTCATAGAAATTCAAATATTCGACCACCTGGGTCACTCCTAGCATGTCCCCAAAGAGGATCAATTGCTTGACCTCCTAGGTCATTTTCTCTTCTATGTCCCCAAGAAGAGACCACCGCTCTCTTCTTCCTCCCCACGGATCCTAATTCCGAACTACGGCCCGGCTTGATTCCTCCGGATACGTAGGTAGCCTTCCAAAAGGTTCACCCACTCGACCACCTTGGTCTCCCAATCCGTCTCGCATTCGCCGCATCGGATCCTTTTCTATCGACAACCCCACTCGCCTTGCAAGTGACGTTGCCGAGGGCTTCGTAAGTACCCAACTGCTCATGCCTTCCTAAGCTAAATTTCCCGGCAATTTCGGTAAGTTTTCCGGTAATTCCCTGCATCTTTCCCAAATGCTCCGAAACATTCCGAACTGTTTTTAATTAAATAAAGGCTGAAGGGAATCCTTCCTAATTAAGAAACACGTTTTTTTAATTAGGAGGGAAGCTTCTAGAATGATGCCACCTTGCATGGTTCTAGAATGCTGAGTCATTGTGGATAAGCCCGCACGGCCTCATTTGCAAAGGGCCTGCAGCCGCACGGCTTCATTAGCCTTATCCAGCATCGCCTATAAATAGAGCCCCCTCTACCCATTTCAAAAACAGTACACAATATATGAGAAAAATACTCAATCCACTCTGAAAGACGTGAAGAAACTGCTGGGAATTCAAGAAGAAGAAGAAGGAAGGCCAAGAAGCTACATCCCTCCTCCTTGAAGACCAAAGATCAACCTCTCCTCCTAGCTCCGTCCCGAGAAGCAAAGGAAGTCATTGGTAACCTCGCACGCCCTATCCTTGCATCCTAATTGCTTTATAAATTGCTCATTGCATTGTCTTTATATTGCTTGGGACTTGGTAGCTTAAAGATCACATCTTTATCATCCCCTTCCCCCTTTGCATGCATTAGGACCTCATTTGTCATAAAAATGTAGTCTTTTTATATAAAGGTGCATCCTTTGCACCTAAAATCCCTATTTTTCAATAAAAGTGTTATCTTTATGCATCATTTGCATATAAAGACCAAATCTTTTTCAATAAAAAATGCATCCTTTGCATCAAAACCCCTTTTTCAATGCATCATTTGCATAAAAATCAAATCTTTATGCATCATTTGCATAAAGATCATTTCTTTAAATCAAAAAGCATCATTTGCAACCTAAAAATGTCATCTTTTCATTAAAGATTCATTTTTTCATCATGCATTTCCCCTTTCCCCAACCTTGGAACGGACCGGTGTAAAAGTTCTCATCTTTGCATCGTTCCTTCCATTAAAGGTTCATGATTTCTTTAGGAAAAAGGATAACCTTGAACCCTATATCTCCGATTATCGCTTAAGAATGAGTATGAAGCCTCTATACGAGCTCGACCGTCTTAAAGCGTAGGATTGATGGGCTAAGGACATTCCTTCCTAAAGAACCTCATCTTTGACCCAAAAGAGAGTCATTCTCTCGATCACGCAAGTCCCGAGGGTCCCGAGGTTTTAAAAATGCGATGATCATAAGTCATAAGATGAGGACAGGATCATAATCCCAAATACATAAATTCCAAGGAATCCCGAGCGACAACCAACAAATGGTTTGTACGTCCGGAAGATAACTTGGGACATTCCCCCCTTATTTTCAAACACATGCACACAAAGAAAGCACGCAAGCAAACACGATTAATGAAATCGAGGGAGACTTGCTCCGGCAAGGCACTTTGGGTGAACGCCAAACGTTCTTCCCAAGGGGTAACTTAACCTCCGAACCCATAAAACCCTTTTTTCAAAGTTTTGAGGTAATCAAAATGGCGTGGCGACTCCGTTTTTCAAATAACTCGGATGTCTTCAAACTCGCGTGAATTCCAATAAACAAAAATTTTGGGCACACATTCACAGTTTGGCGACTCCGCTGGGGATCATCCCAAAGGAGAAAAGCTTTATTTTCAAAAACAAAAGTCGATACTTGGTATATAGGTGGACCCCACTTACCCTTCCTGTATCGCTCCCTAACCCGGGGTTTGGGATAACAAGGTGGTTTAACAATCCCACGTACCAGTATCCCTTTTTGAAAAAAAATTTTGAAAAAAAATATACAAAAAGCTTTTCCCTTTGAGCGGGTTAGACTCCCATCGCCGATTTCATTAATCGTGCTTGCTTTCTTTTACCATGCATTGCATCATTTGCATCTTGGAATCTGTGCATACTTTGAAACGGGAAACAACCCGAAAAAAAAAAAAAAAAGCAAAAGGAGTGGAACCTGGAAAATTGATCCATGCAGTCGTACGGCTAATCCTCATAGGATTCTGACCATACGACCTCAGTGGCAATTCCACCAGAAAAATCATGGTTAATCGGGCAGCCCTAGCGGCTTGGGGCTATTCGGCTCCACGACCGACCGGGGCTCCTGTGAAAAATTTACGTGCTTATGTGTTGCATTCTCCCCCGTCCCGAAAATCATTCCTTTAAAACACATTTATGAAAATCTCTGTTTTAACTCAAAAAGGAACATTTTTAGGAGACCGCACACTACGCGCACCTGATATATCCTCGAGAAAGATAACGAGATCCCGTATCTTTCATCAAAATCACCCCCGGCAGTCAAACGTAAGACCGAGTGCCCCGAGAAAGATAACGAGATCCCGTATCTTTCATCAAAATTGCCCCCGGCAGTCAAACGTAAGACCGAGTGCCCTGAGAAAGATAACGAGATCCCGTATCTTTCATCAAAATTACCCCGTGATGCAAAGCGTAAGACCGAGTGCCCCGAGAAAGATAACGAGATCCCGTATCTTTCATCAAAAATTGCCCACTAGCCAAACGTAAAACCGATTTCCTGCATAAATACGTCTCGATTTTCCCTCAAAGAAAGGCTAACGAAATCCCCAAAGAAAGGCTAACGAAATCCTCAAAGAAAGGCTAACGAAATCCCCATCAAAGTTAACGGAATCCCAAAAGCCAGCGGAATCTCGAGTAGTGCTCGAACTACGAAAGGGCTTGATTCCCACTAGGGATACGTAGGTAGCCTATCATTAGGTCCAGCCCCTCGACCAAAACGGTCACCCTCTCCTTCGGCAGCAGACAAAGTCCACCGAAAGGCCATTTCAAATTAAGGTCCGAGGCGCCTAAAAAGCCATCATCATTAAGGTCCGAGGCGCCTAAAAAGCCATCATCATCAAGGTCCGAGGCGCCTAAAAAGCCATCTTCAAGGTTCGAGGCACCTAAAACGCCATCTCCAAGGTTCGAGGCACCTAAAACGCCATCTCCAAGGTCCGAGGCACCTAAAACGCCATCTCCAAGGTTTGAGGCACCTAAGACGCTATCACTAGAAAGCGATAAATCGCAATCATCCCCGTCAGACCGAAAATGGTCATTCCTATCCCCAGCAGAGCGGATAGCCATCAGACCAAAAATGGTCATCTCTTATCCCCAGCAGAGTTTCTTTCCAGTAACCGACTGTAGAACTCGCTCATCAGGTTCGAGGCACCTAAAACGCCATCATCTCCGGGGTCAAAGACCCGAACTACGGCCGGCTTGATTCCCATTCGGGATACGTAGGTAGCCTATCGCTAGGTTCAGCCACCCGATCACTCGATCATCCTGCCAAATATGGAGCCTTACTCTTATCGACGACCCCGCTTCCTTCGAAAGCGCCGTCGCCGAGGGGCTACTGTAAGTGCTCCAATTTGAGCTTGTTAGAATTTTCGTTATAAAATTAACGAAAGTTATAACAATTACTAACATTCCTAACTATCCTAACATTCCTAACAAAGTGAGGGTAAAATGGGCATTGTTATTTAAGGTTAAACCTTAAAAAGAATCTCAAAAAAGAAAAACAAATGAAGAAAACCAAATATAGCAATGCTGGAAACAAAAACGCGGTGTCAATTTGAATTTTGAAAAAGATTATTCTTCTTGTCCAAAGCCGAAGCCGCATTTAATGAACAGTGCACGCCGCCCGATCCTATCCGCGCGGACAAGTATGTAATTTTCAGAGGGCTATAAATTGAGCCCTCCAAATACAAAAATAAAAGGAAGAACACAAATGCAACGAACCTTCAAGGCGAAATATAGAGAGAAACAGTGAGAATTCTCAAGAATTGTCACCTTTTTCTCTCCAATCTTTCCCAACTCATACTCATCCACTCACTCTCATATTAAAGCCCTAAACACTCATATACTCAAGCCAAACACTCAAGAACACAAGGAAGATTGGTAAACCCTCCTCTTCCTAACCCTAAATCTCATCCATGCATGCATCTTCAAACTACAAAATGTAGTTCTTTCATCTTTTTCTCTCTAGATCTAAGAAGATCACCATGGAAGACCATCTCCATGGATGATCTTCTACAAAGATCAACTTTATTTTCAAAGCTTTTCTTTCTTACTTGCAAAAATGCACTTTCAAAACCCTAAAAAACCATTTTCAAGCACTAAATCTTGATTTCAAAGGGTAAAATCCCCCTCCCCAAGCAAATGAAATGCTTAGTCCTAATGTACCCCAAGGATGGTTTGGTATAGTTGATTCACCACTAAAATGTCTAGTGATCACTAACCAAAACCTAGGGAAATGGGGACAAGCATGGATGCAAAACCCCCCTTAAAATCATATTTTCTTTCTTGAGAAGTTGCTGTCCAGTAGCAATTTTCCCATACCTCAGTCCATGGTCTTAATTTTTGGACACAGATGAACTTGGAATTTGGTGTTGACTACAAAACACTTTTTATAGCCAACATCAAGAGCTTTCCATACATATTTTTACCTTATTTTTTGGGTGAGTAAAACTCCTCTTTTCAATTTTTCTTTCAGAGGCTAGTTCATCAGCTTCTGGGAATCCAGATCTCATATCTGAGGTTTCCAGAAGGTTTTGACCCCTCAAATCTTCTCCAAAATGGAAATTTCTTTCACACAAAGTTTATTCAAGGAGTCTAGAGAAACTTTCATTCTCTGAGTTCATCCAGATTATGAAGTTTTAGGACCCTTGAATCCATTTCAAAATCAGGTGTCTGCTGCCATTTCCTTCTGGCAGAAGTGACTTCTCAACTTCAAAAGGTTTTTTGAGTACCAAATCTCAAACCAAAAATTCTCCAAAAAATCATGGGATCAGTTTAAAGTCTTAAAAAGACATCCCAATTTTTACTTTTTCCAGTTTCAACTTATTTTGGCCAAAACACACCCCCACACACACACACAAATGATTTTCAGCTTGGAAGACTCGTTTTACGAGGCGCGTCGGGTGCACACTAACGTCCTTCCCGACGCGTAACATGACCTCCGAACCTAAATCTCTGATCTCGGGCTTTTTTCAAAGTTTTGGCCCTCAAAATTAAAATGGCGTGGCGACTCCGTTTTTTCCGGTTTTATTTGGTTTTTCAAAGAAACGCAAAAATCGAATTTTTCCCGCGAAAAAGGCAACACATCGTTACAGGAACGTTTGTCAGTGATCTTCAACAAGAGAAACACAGCCGGAAAGACCTGAAAAAATGGTGTCAGACGGACACACAGCAAGCAAATCCATCGGAGACGAAGGCGTACCTCCTCCTCCTCAACAAGGCCAACAAGAAAACCCTAGACCACCCTCTCCACCTAGGAACCCTATTTTAAGGATTACCGGGTCACAAGGGGTGGTTGATGACACAGGCCTTCAAACGGCAAGGAGAAGAGAAAAGGACCTGCAGCTGAACGACAGAGACGACCTCCACTGGAAAGGAGACCCGAGGCAGCCACTATACGGCATGTGGGAGGCCCATCTAACCCACACATCGACAGAGCCGCTTTCCTCGTCGAGAGAGCTAATGCCCTTCAGGAATTCCTGCAAATCCAAAACGAGCTCATCCAAATGGCTGCGCCCCAAGCTCCACAGGCATCCCACCATACCGTCTCGTCGGGGAGAAGAAGGAATCGAAGGAGAGAAGGTCGTCAAGAGAACGTTGCTGCAGGGGAGGAACGAGTAGTGCCCCAGATTGATCTTAGAGAGCACATCAATCAGCGTCGTAGTGAAGGAGCACCATCTCTACGACGTCGAGATGAGGAGATAGAGCCTCGTAGAGTATTGGCAGTCGAAAATCTTGAAGTGAATCAGGACCAAATTGTTCGGGGACGTCAAATGACTCCTTCGTTGAGAAATGAACGAGCACCAAGCTATAGGGAAAGAACCCGTACTCCCCCTCGTCATGACGAGAGGTATCCAGATCTTACAGGCCATCTCCACCACCTAGCTACAGAGAGAGATCCATCTCACGACGACCCGCTCCCACCGAGAGGCAACAGTCTAACACCGTTACCCGGGGGCTTCGTCGAGATAGGATCCCCCCAACCGGACTTACAGGAGAAGTTGATATGAGAGAGTTCTTAAGACTTAAGCGACAGGTGGAGGAGTTGACGACCAAAAGAAACAAGGTGGATAGCGACGACTCAGAAGATGATGGTGGCACTATGAATCCCTTAGCACCATGGATGCTAGAGACGGGACATCCCGAACCAGGTTTTAAACTTCCCGACTTGAAACAATATAACAGCTCTACAAGTGCCATTGATCACATACAGCATCTTGAAGCTCAAATGTACGTGGTGGCAAGAGCATCAGGACACGACGATGTCATGTGTAAGGCCCTTACAAGCACGCTAACTGACGCTGCTTTACGATGGTTCAGAGGCCTTCCTAAGGGGAGCATTGAGTCGTGGAGACAAATGAGGAAGAAGTTTTTGGGAAGGTTTGCAACGGCGGGAGATCGTCGTAAGACCGTAAACGATCTCAGTAACATTTCACAAGGAGCCAGTGAAAGCTCTATGAGCTATTTCAAAAGATTTAAGAAGTTAGTGGATCAGATTGATGAAGACCTGACGGATAGGGAAATCATCAATTGCTTCAGGCACGGCGTTGTTTCCTCCACTCTGGACTACGAGTTGCAGGTCCACCCAGCCAAATCCCAAAAAGATCTCTACGCCAAAGCATACGCTGTCGCCGAGACTGAGGAGAGAAAGTTACAAAGAGAAGGAAAGGCTGTTGACGAGGTTGAAACAGCAAAATCTAAAAAGGACAAGGCTGGAGAAAAAGGAAATAACAAGCAAGTGAAAGCTGAAAAGGTCCCAGAGTCGTACACTCCACTGACCGTATCACGAGCGAAAATTTTAAGCAATGTAGATTTTGGCCCGGCGCCAAAGATGAACCCCAATGGAAAGGGGAAGAAAAATATGAATAAATATTGTGAGTACCACAGGGATAAGGGACATGACACTGAGGAGTGCTTCAGTTTGAAGAAGATTATTCAAAAATGGATTGATGATGGTCGTCTTGAGGAGTACGTGAGGAAAGATCGTCAAGCAGCCAACACTCGAGCTGCTAATGACAGCCCTCCGGAGAGACAACCAAGGATGGTCTTGGTAATCTCTAAGGAAACCAGTAAAAATAAAATCAAAAGCGCCATCTATCACCTGAAAAAAGTCCCCCATGTTCCACAAAAGGCTGAAATCCCAAACGACATGATAAGCTTTTTCCCCTACGAGCTACCGGCCAACCCATTGGCGCGTCAACAGACGCTGGTCATCCCCGGTTACATCGACAACTGTGAGTCCAGGCGGATTCTAATCGATACTGGGGCAGCCAAAGATATCTTGTTTTACAATGTCTACCAGCGGATGGGTCTACCTGACAGCCGCCTAAGTCCCTACTTAGGTCGTCTCGAAGGATTCACCAACCACAGGGTGGACGCAAAGGGTCAAATTGATCTTCCCGTCGACATTGGAGAACACCCATTGAGAATCATTAAAATCGTGACTTTTATTGTGATTGATGTCGTCAGTGACTACCATGCGATCCTCGGCCAACCTGGCCAAGCTGCCTTAGGGATCGTCGCTTCAGTTCCTCATCAACGAGCTAAATTTCCTACACGTTCGGGAGTTGGATGTGTGCTGGGGACGGCCCCAGAATTTCTGGAACATGTGCTGAAGGCAAAGCGAACGGTAGAAATAGATGACCCAGATCATGTTGTGAAGCTCTCTAAGTCAGTCAAGCAAACGACGACCTCTTATGCAAGTGTTTCAACAATCAAGTGTGTAGATGACCCAGAAGTCTTTGCTGAAATATTCATGGACGACCAAGCTGCAGAACCGCAACTTTTAGTCGCCCATGAATCGGGGGCCGAGCTAGATAAGCTGATTGACGACGAGGTTCCAGACCTCACCCCCGAGGCAAGAAAGAAAATCAAAGAAATTGTTATTGAATCCATGGACTTTAGAGACGACGCTCCTGAGATGAAGCTGGCCGACGAGCTAACAGAGTTGGTCATTAACCCAAACTATCCAGAGCAAAAAATCAAACTGGGGTCTCAGTTATCTACTGAGGAGAGGGAAGAGATAATCTCCCTACTCAAACAGAACCTCGATATTTTTGCCTGGAGAGTGGAGGATATGAAGGGTATCAAAGAAGAGGTAGCCGTCCATAGGCTGGGAGTAAATCCCACAATGAAGTTCAAGGAACAAAGGTGCAGAGTTTTTTCTACTGAGAAGGAGGTCGCCATAAAACAAGAGATTGAGAAGTTATTGAGTGCTGGAATTATTGTGGACGCTGGGTTCACAACGTGGTTAGCTAACATGGTTCTAGTCAAAAAACCCAATGGAAAGTGGAGGTTGTGCATAGACTTCACCGATCTGAATCTGGCATGCCCCAAAGATAGTTACCCCTTACCCAGAATCGACAAGCTCGTCGACTCTGTGGCCGGTCATACAACTTTGAGCTTTCTTGATGCCTACTATGGCTATCACCAAATCAAGATGGCCGAAGAAGACATTCCGAAGACGGCCTTCCAGGCCGCAGGGGGAACTTATTGCTACACAAAGATGCCCTTTGGGCTCAAAAATGCCGGGGCGACGTACCAAAGAATGATCAACAAAGTGTTCAAGGGGCAGCTCGGCGACAACCTAGAAGCATATATCGACGACATGGTCGTCAAGTCCAAGAAGAGAAAACATGTCGACGACCTCCAGCAGACATTCACCAACCTTCGAGCAAATGATATGGTTCTCAACCCAGCCAAGTGCGTCTTTGGAGTTGCAGCAGGAAAATTTTTGGGATTCATGCTTTCACAACGGGGAATCGAAGCAAACCCCGAAAAGATCAAGGCTTTGATTGATATGGCGGAACCTACGAGCATCAAAGAGGTCCAGCGCTTGAATGGACGAGTAGCAGCCTTGGGTCATTACATTTCCAAGTCCGCCGAGAGGTCACTTCCATTTTTCAAAGCTTTACGTGGTGCAAAGGACTTCAAATGGACGAAAGAATGTTCTGAGTCGTTTAGCCGGCTTAAAGAGTATCTTGGCTCCCCACCACTCCTCAGCAGTCCCGTTGCGGGGGAGGACTTGTATGTATACCTTTCGGCGAGTGACAAAGCCGTCGCTGCCGTAATGGTCAGAGAGGAAGGTGGGATACAGAGGCCAGTATACTATGTAAGCAAGGCCTTGTCTGATGTAGAGACCCGTTATTTTAACACCGAGAAAATAGCTTACGCTCTCGTCATTGCAGCACGAAAGCTACGAGCTTATTTCTCTGCCCATCCCATTGTTGTATATACTAATGCCCCACTGCGCAAGATCTTGCATCGTCCCGAGAGCTCTGGTCGTCTACTGAATTGGAGCATTGAACTGACAGAGTTTGACATCCGATATATGGCGAGGAAGACCCTACAGGCGCAGGCATTGGCTGACTTCTTAGTTAAGACGTCGTTCAGTATTGACGACGACCAAAGGCCGCCCCAGAAAAGCAGCAAAGGCAAGGAGGTCGACGACAAACCAGAAGAATTAATCCTGCACGTCGGATGTTGGAAAATTTTTTCAGATGGATCGGCAACAAGAGATCTCAGTGGGGCGGGAATCGTTCTCGTCGAGCCAGAAAGCGGCACGGTCTTTGAAGAAGTGTTGAGGTTCAAATTTCAAGCGTCGAACAACCAGGCAGAGTATGAAGCATTAGTAGCGGCAATTGAGTACACTAAGTGTTTTGCGGCCACTAAGATCGCAACGTTTTGTGATTCCCAGTTGATTGTGAACCAAGTTTGTGGAGACTACCAAGTCGTCGACTCAACCCTCCAGAAGTATCATGCCTTGGTCGGCGAGTTAATTCAGGGGCTAGAGTTTTGGGCCATCCAGAGAATAGCCAGAGAGGATAATGAACGCGCCGACCTACTCTCGAAGCTGGCAACAGATCAACTCCCTGAATACGAACATGGCCACCACTTGGCCTATCTTGAACAGCCAACCTATGAATGAGTGAAGGTCATGTGCATTGGAGACGGTCCAAGGTGTTGGATCGACGAGTTGAAAGCATTTATTGAAAAAGACGAGTTACTAGTTGATGAAGTATTGGCACGGCAAGTCAAGAGGAAGGCCGCCCGATTCACGGTCGTAGAGGGTGAACTCTATAGATGATCCATCACCTGACCACTATTGAAATGCGTCCACCCTGATAAAGTAGTGAAGCTGCTTTTTGAAGTGCATCAAGGAGAATGCGGGGGCCATCATGGGGCCCGTACATTGGCTGATAATTTAATTACCATGGGGTATTACTGGCCCCATCTCCGAGAAGATGCCAAGCAGTTTGTGAGGAAATGTGACACTTGCCAACGGTTCGCCGACCTCCCGAAGCTTCCGACGACAGAGCAAACCCCAGTAATGGCATCTTGGCCATTTGACATGTGGGGTGTCGATTTGATTGGACCATTCCCACAGGCCAAGGGAGGGGTGAAGTATGTGATTGTGACGGTTGATTATTTTTCCAAATGGGTGGAGGCCAAAGCCCTGAACAAAATTACAGAAAACAACGCCCTGGGTTTTATCCACGACTCAATATGGTGTCGCTTTGGAATCCCAAGGGTAATTGTCTCCGACAACGGCCTGCAGTTTTCAAGGAAGTTTGAACAAGAATTGAACAGAATGGGCGTCAAGCATTCTAAGTCGTATGTTGCCTATCCCCAAGGCAATGGACAGACTGAAGCAGCGAACAAGCTCGTCTTGTCAGCCCTATGCAAAAATATTGAAGGACGGAATACGAGATGGTTGGACGAACTCCCTTCGGCTCTCTGGGCAGTCCGCACAACCACCCGGGGGCCTACACGGGAAACCCCATTTGCTTTAGCCTATGGCTCTGAGGCCATGGCTCCCGCCGAGCTTCAGCTTCCAACCGACCGAGTGGCTCTCTACGACACTGAGAAAAATATCCACAACAGACAGGTCGACCTTGTGTAAGTACTCCAATTTGAGCTTGTTAGAATTTTCGTTAGAAAATTAACGAAATTTATAACATTTCTAACAATTCCTAACATTCCTAACATTTCTAACAAAGTAAGGGCAAAATGGGCATTGTTATTTAAGGATAAATCAAGAAAAGGAATCAAAAAAGCAAAAGAAATAAGAAAAACCAAAAATAGAAATGGCTGGAACATAATCTGGCTGTTTAATTTGAATTTTAAAAAAGATTATTCCTTGTGTCCAAAGCCTGAAGCAAAGATTTAATGAACAAAGGCACGCGATCGATCCCATCCGCGCGGATACCATTGTAATTTTCAGAGGGCTATAAATTGAGCCCTCCAAATACAAAATAAGGAGGAAGAAGAGCACAATTCACAAGATTTTGGCGAATATACTCGAGAAAACAAAGTGAGAATTCTACAAGAATTGTCACCTTTTTCTCTTGAATCTTCCCAACTTTCACTCACTCAAATCAAACCCAAACACTCTTACATTCAAAGACTCAAACACTCATACATTCAAGCCAAAGCCCCAAAATACAAAGAAGATAGGTATAACCTCCCTCTTCTTACCCTAAATCTCTCATCCATGCATGCATCTTCAAACTACAAAATGTAGTTCATTCATCTTCTTGTCTTAGATCCAAGAAGATCACCATGGAAGTTCATCTCCATGGATGATCTTCTACAAGGATCTATATTATTTTCAAAGTGTTCTTACTTTCTTGCAAAGAAAACACATTTTCAAAACCCTAAAAACCATTTTCAAGCACCAAATCTTGATTTTCAAAGGATAAAAATCCCCTTCCCAAGCAAATGAAGTGCTTAGTCCTAATGTACCCCAAGGATGGTTTGGTATAGTTGATTCACCACTAAAATGTCAAGTGATCACTAACCAAAACCTAGGGAAATGGGGACAAGCATGGATGCAAAACCCCCCTTAAAATCATATTTTCTTTCTTGAGAAGTTGCTGTCCAGTAGCAATTTTCCAAGATCCCAGTCCATTGTCTTAATTTTTGGACACAGATAAACTTGGAATTTGGTGTTGACTACAAAACACTTTTTGTATCCAACATCAAGAGATTTCCAGACATATTTTTACTTTATTTTTTGGGTGAGTAAAACTCCTCTTTTCAAATTTTCTTTTAGAGGCCAGTTCATCAGCTTCTGGAAATCCAGATCTCATATCTGAGATTTCCAGAAGGTTTTGACCCCTCAAATCTTCTCCAAAATGGAAAATTCCTTCGCACAAATCTTATTTAAGGTGTCTGGAACAACTTTCATTCTCTAAGTTTATCCATATTATGAAGTTTTAAGACCCTTGAATCTATTTCAAAATCAAAGGTCCACTGCCTTTTTCATTCTGGCAGAAGTGACTCTCAACTTCAAAAGGTCTTTTGAGTACCAAATCTCAATCCAAAAATCTTCCAAAAAATCATGGGATCAGTTTAAAGTCTTAAAAAGATATCCCAATTTTTACTTTTCTGAGTTTCAAGTTATTTTGGCCAAAACACACACACACACACACACATAAATGATTTTCAGCTTGGAAGACTCGTTTTACGAGGCATTCCGGGTGCACACTAACGTCCTTCCCGGCGTGTAACATGACCTCCGAACCCAAATTTCTAATCTCGGGCATTTTTCAAAGTTTTGACCCTTAAAACAAAAATGGCGTGGCGACTCCGTTCTTTTTTCGGGTTTTATTTGGTTTTTTCAAAGAAACGCAAAAAATCGAATTTTTTCCCGCGAAATGGCGACACATCATCACAGTGGCGACTCCGCTGGGGATTAAGCTTTTTTTTTTCTAAAAAAAAAATGATATTTGGTATATTGGTGGAAACCATTAAACTTCCCGTTACCGCCTCCTAACACGAGTCGGGGATAAATTGTGGTCTAACAATCCCACGTACCGGTATCATCGTTTTCAAAAAAAAAAAAAGAGAAAAAGCTTTTGAGGGTCAAGCTTCCGTCCCGGCTTTGAAAATCATTTGTGTGTGTGTGTTGATTTTTGCACATTTTTCGTGTTGTTTTGGCCGCCTCGGAAAAAGTCAAAATTTTGACTGTCGGAATTTTCGTGCTTACGTGCTTATGTGTTCATTAAATTTCAAAAAAAAATTTCAAAAAAAAAAGGATTTTCAAAAAAAAAAAGAAAATTTTCAAAAAAAAAAAATCATGCATCATATTTTTAAGACACATAAAAAAATTTTCTATTTTACTCAGAAAAAGAATATAGACTGCTTGCACACTACGCGCACGTGATCGTACACTGCACACTACGTCCCTAACCCGGGGAAATCCTTGTCGCGGTCCCTTTGGTCTTATTACGCCTCTCGGACGAGCACAGACTACCCAAACATCCCATGGAGCCTCGTGTCGACTACGCACTTGTCCGTGACACACTTTGTCCGAGACCCGGCTGGTTTTTAGTCCGGGTCTGTGTCATGCCCCCGTCTCGTGTATAGACCTTTCCTTTCAAGCCTTTGTCGGCATACCGACTCAATATTTTTCGGGGACCCTAATCGCCGAAGCTCGCCGGTTTTTCGCCGCAGACTTTGACCAAGATATTGACCGGCGCCTTGACTTCGGCCCGATCGGCACAAATTATACACCGACTCCCAAAGATTGACACCGAGTCATCAAGGATTAATGATTATTCCATGCCTAATTACGGCTTAACCGACGACGAGTCAAGATCAATTGTGGACGCTTATCGGTCCAAATCATGCCGACTTTTCGTCGAGCCCTGACATGATCTTGACTTTTGACGCGCCTTGTCCGTAATTTACATCGAATGCTCGTTAAGACTCGATTACCCGCCGACTTTAGGATCGTTTTTCTTTCGGTCGGTGGGACCCGCTTGCCCTATAGGACCCTCGCCCGGGCCGTCCACCCCGGGAGGTCGAAATACAGTGGAATACGAGGGCTTATAGACGTAGTGACGGGGCCCACCGATCCAGATCCGCAATAGTTTGCGAAAAAGAAGAGCAATCTTTTCCAACCGATTAGGTTAATAAAACATGTTTTAAGTAAACGTGAACAAATAATTGCATGTTGCATGAGCCTAAAGCCCAAACATCTACCCTCCTTCATTCCCAGACATCTGAACCCTCGTGCCTTTTCCCCCGTAGCTCCGCACAAAGATTGGTTTCGGGCACCGGGTCATCGTTTGATTAGTTGGGAAGAGTCAAGCGCGTCATCAGCCTCGCCGTTTATTTCGACTCCGGGTTTCAGAATGTCTGCATCAGCCGGTAATGATGGGGATAACGTCACTCCGCCTCCCGGTCCCGGGACCCCTCAGACAGAGCAACAAGGGAATCGCCAGCGTAACGTATGAGGTTACGACAGAAGCACGCCTAAATAGCCTTATGGAGGCTATTAAGAGCCATGGTCCGGCCGCCACCTCAATCCCGATGGCACCTTCACCGTGGAAGAAGACGAGGATGCCAACCCCACTCTCGCCGCCTCTAACTACACCAGATGCCGCCACCCACCTCCTATGGTGCCACTACCGTAACCCATGCTCCTCGATTTTCGGGTCACCCGGCTCCCAACCACGCACCACCGGATCCATGCAGCCCGACGGCACAAATCAATGGGGCAAAATCAGACGGAATGTCTTCTCATGGTTGGGGCTATCTCGGAATGCCACGGCTAATCGGGATCACGCCACGCTTTGGAACCGATCAATCCGGACCTTCACAAAGAACCCAGCTTCGGAATGCCGCCACAACTTGGTTCTCGGGCCACGTCGGGGGCCCTCCTCCTCGAATAGTAATCGTTCAACTGCTCCTCACACAAATCCGTTCCTCACTCGTACTTCTATGGGTTACCAAGCCTCCATCCCGGTGTCATCCGAATCACCAGACCGCAGCATTCCCGGGTTATACGCCTCGCCTCGGCCGGCCATGCAGCTTCAACAATGTGGACAAAGCAGCCCGCACCCAAGCCTACTTACGGGCCCCACTCTGGAAATCCAAGTTATCCGGCTACATCGGGCCGCTCCACCTACTTTGCCGTTGAAAATCAACACAGCCGCAAGGTTCTATCCCTTCGCCCAAGCTCCTACTCATGCTCCCCAGGGTAACTCACCCCAGACAGTTTTCACCTACGTCCCCGGATCGGTCGTTCCCTCCACCGCCCGCCTCCAGTGGTAGCTCCTCTCTCTAGCTCGGCCACTAGCCTTTGAATGCCATGGTTCCACCACAAGACCCTCACTTGGCCCGGTTCATGGAACAACACAAGGAAATGAAAGCGCAGATCGCCGAACCGACCGCCAAGAAGCCCGCCTTCCGGCCTACGCACCGGACTCCATTGTTCCTCTCGCCCCACAAATTCGTGATGCCAAATCTGGATCTCTTTGATGGGACCGCATGCCCGAAAACCCATTTGGACACATATACCTTGGCAATGAAGGCCAAAGGATGCACCAATCGCCAGTTGGCCGATTATTTCGCCATCTTTGAAGTCCAAAGGTGCCTTAAAGTGGTTCTTCCGTTTGAAACCCGAAGCCGGGGCTATGTGGGACCAGATTACCAATGCCTTCACGAGAGAAATATAAGGCCAACTTGGAGTGGGAAACAAATAGGGTTGACCTACAAACAACAGTCAAATGGCCCCGATGAGAATGTTGGGGACTTTTACAAGCGGTGGAATCGAAACTCGGTGAAATGGCAATCCCTCCTTCCGAAGAAGAACAACTGGACATCTTCCAGTCATGCTTGAAACCACACCCGAGAGCCTCCTCGGTCACTTCCCATACTCGGACTTACGGGCCATACGGTTAACTCTGCAGCCTAAGTTTGAAAAGGCCTACAATCAAGAATCCCATACTGCGCCCGCTTACGTATATCGAGCTCCTCCTTCAAACACCGCCCCTGCTCCCGCCAAAGGCAAAGAAATGATTAACTATGCGGGATAGGAATGTAATAACACTACTCCTTTTGCTCCCGTAAAACCAAATGAGCCTGCACCACGGGCCGCGAACCTCGAAAACTTTGGAATGCCTCTGAATGACATCTTTAGGGGACTGGTGAAGGAAGGCTTGCTGCGGCCTTTGGAGAATTTCCAACCCAGGAACCCGAATTCCCCCGTGGATACTACAAAGTATTGCGCTTTTCATCAAGCTCACGGAAATCTGACTGACAACTGCTTTACTTTGAAAAAGGCAATCCAGGGGCTAATAGAGCAAGGAAAATTGGAAGGCCCCGAAGGACCTAATACAGTCAAAAATCCTCTGCCAAGGAACCATAATCAGGTGAATATGATTGAATGCGGAGAATCTTCGCATGCCCAGGAAGATGCTGATGAAGGTCTGTAACGACCCTAACCCTAGGCACAATTTTAGTATAATATTATATGCTTTTAAAATTATTATTAATATTATGTGTTCATTTTTATATACTTGGTTCCTTATATTAGGATAAAATGATAGAGAAATAAAATAATGTTCTAAAAGAAAATATAAAAATAGAAAATAGATAAAGAGTAAGAGGAGGTTAAATTGGGTAAAATAAATAATGGGAATAAAATGGGGCTTTCATTTATTTTTAGTTGAAAGCCTTGGATTGTGTGGAAGGGGGACCAAATCCCCTAAATCCCTCTCCTTCCTCCTTAAAGAGTCAAGGCCCCATACCCCTCCCCATGCTTTCCCCATTTCTTCCATCCTTTTCTTACTATTTAATAAATCACCTCCCTACTCCTACCTTATTCTCCTTTCTTCTTCTTCAATAATTTCCATGGAAGCCTCCATGGAAACCTCCTTGGATAATTCCTTCCAAAAATTACTATAAATCCAATCCTCCTCCATTTTATGATCCGGGTGTACTTCCATGTTCGTAGAGGCAAGGGAAATGCATCAAGCTAGAGAAATCATAGTTTCACCACATATCTCTAAAGGTAAGTTATTATGACTTCTTTCTAAATATTACACATTTTATGTGTTAATGAATATTTTGAAAAGAAAATGATTATGATAATTTTGAATAAGGTTATTTGTGTAAAATGGGTTAATTAAGGATGAATTGATTTCTAGTATGAAATGGGGATTTATGTTGGAAAAATGAGGGTATAATGAGTGTAGGATGTTAATGATCTTAATGGAGTTCTTGTATATAGTTATGTTCATCTTACTTAAATTTGGGAGATGTAAGGAGTATATCTCATTTGGGTAGAAAGAAGTAGAAAAAAGACTTGTTATACTTTTAATGTTATGAATTATTATGATCTTTCCTCCTATTTAATGTTCATGAACTATTGGGTGTTGTTATTTTATTATAATGGTTAATTGATGCTTAGGAAACCTTCTTGGAGTTGATAAATGGGGTAATGATAAAGAATGATGTGAGTTAAAGAATTTTACCAAGAGTGTAAGAAATGGGTAGAGTTAGTTTTAGAAGATTGAACTTGAATTGTGTTAGTGAAATGGGTTGAAACCTTGTGGTGAATAATTTATGTTTATATTATTTTGGGGTTTAATTGACTTAGGTTGAGGATTGTAAAGTTAGAAATCCTTTTGGGGTCTCATGGAAATAAAGGTTGTGAGAAGGAAAAGAAAATAAGTGAAAAGGGGTTGAAACCTAAGCTGGCTGGGAAAGAAGCTTGGGCGGTCGCCCATGGGGGCTTGAGCGGCCGCCCAAGTGGGCAGAACATTAGATACATTTGAGACTCTCTTGGGCGGTCGCCCAAGTGACATGGGCGGTCGCCCATGTCACTGCACCTTTCCCGTTTCTGTTCTTGCTGATTTTTACCGACAACCTCGTGGCATGAGTAATAACCATTATAAATTAATAGAACTTAACCCAATCCGGATATGAATTAATCCTTTTTAATCTAAGTTAAAGTAGAATACCTTGGCTAGGCCATGATGTCTTATTTGGTCAAAATGGAATGGGTGGAAGTAGGTCTTGCACTTTTATGAATATTATTCAAGGTCGAGTAGTAACTTTGTAAGGATGGTTTACGGTTTAGGTTGGCCTTTCTTGCTCCCATACCTTGGTGATTAGTTGAACAAAGTGTAGAGATTAAAATCACACTAGTGTGTTGGTTAGGAATGTATATGTGTTACATCAATATATTGTATCCCGATTGTGGATTATTTGGTATATGATGGTATTGTATCCAGATTGTGGATTATTTGGTATTGTTGTGTTGTATCCATTGTGGATTATCCGGCATATTGATTATATTGCATCCCTAAGGTGTGGATTATGTGGTTATATGGATACCTTATTTGAACTCATATTCGTTAATGGTATTATGCATAGTGTATTAAATGAATTGTTGCACTATGGTATTGATTATCATGAGTATACATTACCATGTTGTTATATTATGATGCATAGTGTATTAAATGGTTGTTGCACTATGGTATGGATTAGCATGAGTATATTTTACCATGTTGTTATATTATTATCCCTTTTTGTGGATTTATTTCAAGTATCTATTATGTGCTTGAACGTGTTGATATTCGGGGGTATAATGGAATTCAATCAATTATTGATTTGTTCTATAAGTGATTGAAGGTTCATTATACTGTGACCGTTCCCCTCTGTGGCCACAGAGTGGGTGTGCTAACGATTGTATTGAGCATGAAGAAGCCTTACAGCACTGTTGCGATTGGTGATTAGGGGGAATGCTTCGTATTAAGCCTAAAGCTTTACGCTTAGCGATATTATTGTTGGATACTCGATATAGGTATCTTTTCTTATATGGATCTCTGGAGTATGAGTCCTATAAGAGGTGAATGTGCTTTGGAGGCAATTCACCAAAGAGTGGAGTTTTACTCCCACGTTGTACGACTTATTGTTCGGACGGGAAAGGTAAAATGAGGTAACGTAAGGTGTTTACCGCTTTCATAATGTGTTATGTGCTACCATGCTATGTGTTGCATCTTGTTTGGCATCTTGCTGCATTCATAATAGCTTATTGAGATTTATTCTCACCCCTTCCCTTTCTTGCTTTAGATTGTCTTTGAGACAGTGACTGAACCGGTGAGGACGGGGATACGATTGTATTTGTTGCTTTTGGGACTTGTCAGGATAGGTATATGAGTGGGTTGTCGGGAATCCTATTTAAGTATTAATCTTTTATAAGTTGTATAGAAAACTCTTTTGTTAAACAATGTTAAATAGGGTTTTCAATGTAATTAATTAAGTATGGTTATTAAAGTAATTGTTTAAATTCCTCCAAGTGGAGATGTTATTATTGGATTTTGTTTATGGGAAATTGAGAATTGGTTTTCTTGTAAAGGCAAATAAAAGTTTTAAAAAAAAATCTTAGATGGGTTTCCTTAGTTTGAGCTTCTCAAGCTCGGGACACGCGTTAGGTCCCGGGTTGGGGTGCTCACAAGGTCCCCAAATACCCGTGGCCAACCTCGTCGAGGATCCTGAATTCGGATTCCCCCTCAGCCTTGAGGATATCGAACGAATCAACCCATCTTGGTCTCATGTCAGAGACTCCTTGCAAGAATACGAGGCCCGCTATTTCTCGGATGAAGGGAAAGCCGTCTGGGAGAAGCCCTGGGCCATTCCCGGTCAAAACATGAAAGAACCATTTACACAAGATGGTTAGAGTAGTCAAGAAAGATTGAACAAGAAAGCTTCAGACGGGCGCCTGTACTGGGGCTTATCAGCAAAGAGGCCGAAGAACACTTGGAGCTAGTACACTTCTGCAAACTGGCTATTGGAGAAGTCGAATACGATTCTGAAGGCAGTGAAACTGAAGAATCAGAGGAGGAAGAACCCTTCTACATTCTACCTGGTGTCAAATACGTGCCACCCCCTCTCACTCTTCCCCTGCAGCTTCGGGAGGAGAAGCCGAGTCACAATTACCACTTCCGGAATGGGAGCATATGACAATTCGCGCCGCACGCACCCATATTCCCCTAACGGGTTTGATCGGCGTTCCCTCTCCGCCGAAATCCCGGTAGTATGGGAAGAAGATTCCGATGACAGCGACGACGATGATGATGACGAGAGCGAAGAGTCAACTGAGGCCCCAGATCCGAAAACAATCTGGAACAATCACGCCGGAAATGAGCCCATGGGAGCCAGGCACAATGGTTGGTTGCCAACAAGTGACGATGAAGGACCGCCAGGAAATGCGGATCAGATACCAATGGAGACAGACCCCTACGAGGTGTCACTTGTAAGATGCACATGCGGTCAATGTCCGGATACTTCAGAGGATGAGGGACAGCAAAGCCCGCGCCCAGATCCGTACATATCTGAAATCCTAGAACACAACGTTCCTTATAAGAACCCGACCGGTGAATGGAAAGGGTTCATTGAAGCACCGGGTCGAGAATGGAGGGTTTCAGCCACCGTAAGATGAAGAATTCGTAAACGTTATCGATCTTTTTCTTCTTTCTCGAGAACGGATGGCATAACAACCGTAAGGGTCACAACCGGCCGCTCGAGCGCAGCCGAGTGCCCGCAATCACTAAAAAGGGTTATTGATCTCGAACGTCTCCCCGGTGGCCTTCATACCTATGAATCCACATGACGCCTTCCTAATTGCTCCAAAGGCCCGACAATGGACCCCGGTGCTCCTTATTTGGACACGATGCATCTATCGAGCCGCTACATCAAACTCCGAAGGGGAACGTTGCCTATCCTTCACTTGTGGCCGCCTCTACTTGCAAGATTGAAAGAAAAAGGATATACTACGAAATGGAGGCCGATAGCCATAACTGCGCTGGGCCATCCAGGGATGAGATCGAAAAGCCCCGAGCCCCGACAATAGCGACTCTTGTTGCATGATAACTATGAGCAAGGCAGCCGAGAGTGAATCGGAGGACGCCCTAGCTGCGCTGGGCCATCCAAGGGGCAACAAAACAACCCTGCACTCAAAAGCCTCGTGACTTGGGAAGCAATCATAAGGGCCGCCCAGAAGGGGCCAAGATACTCAGCCCTCACTGCCGCTAGGCTCCGTCGTAACTGGGGCCGATAGCCAAAAAGGCTCCCCCATTAACCCTAGCAAAGACTCAAGAAATCCACCAAGAAGCAACCGATGAGGAAGTTAACTCGTTGACCCGATCCGGCAGATCTTCCAAGGAAATCCCAAGGCGTATAAGAAGGCCACATCAAGCACCGAAAGAAGATTGCCGCCCTATGCTAAGACAAATAAACTCCCGACCCCGGAAAAGAGGATCCCGTGCTCACCCCTTGAAGCAAACACAGCCAACATTTCCCTCTCGGTCTCTACTCACTTCGTCCTATCCCCATAAGTTGAAGCCGGAAGAAAGCCCGGCTCGTACTCTAGTGCCTATTGATGCTACTCCCGATGATGTGGTACAGCCTAATTGGAAACATCCATTACGGGAACATAATCACTTTCACGCATCTCGACCTCCCTCAATTTGGGGCCGATCATAACGAGCCTCTCTTCATCACAAATCCGAGTTGGATGAACGACGCCTCCTGGGTCCTGGTTGATAATGGTTCCGGAATGAACATTCTTCCGGCAAAGATCATGAGCCTCGCTTGATATCAAGACTACGTACTTGAAGCCTTCCTCCCTCACGCTCAAAGCTTACGACTCAACATCTCGAGCGCTCCTTGGAGTCGCTACCTTGGACCTCTGGTTTGGCGTAAATTGATACCTGTGGGAATTCCGTGTTATTGACATCCCGATTACTTTTAATGCCTTATCGGGAAGACCTTGGCTGCACCAGGTCAAGGGGTCTCCTCAAGCCTCCACCAAGGTGTGAAATTCGTCTCGAATGGGGATTTGACAACCATTTACGGAGATTTAGTCACTTTAGAGGGCACAGATACTGCGTAATACCTATTCGGAAATCAAACATGACGAGGAAGGTCTTATGCTAATCGGGCTTCACGGCCGAGCCTCCCAAGGCCCAAGTGTGCAACATAGATCTCGACAATCACCCGGATAAAATCCCCCGGCCTTGAAAATGATGAGAAAGATGAGCTATCTACTCCGGCCTCGGGCCTGGGAAGCACCAACAAGGAACTCACAAACTCATCAAGGTGAAAGGATAGAATACTCGCCACGGCCCGGGATATGAGGCCTCCTCGGTGGACACCGCAAAAGGGAAAAGATTTGAAGGCACCACAGAAGGGTCCCGATCGACGACCCTAAATCTCTCCCCTTCGGGCCCTAATTTGGCCGACTACTTTGTAAAGGGTCCCACACAACCAGAAACATCACGAGCCCACTCCTACGGCAGGGTGGCCAAAGCTACAAGACAGCCTCAACAAGTTCGTGGAGCCACAACTAACCCGGTCCGAAATGTTCCCGGACCTACCCAAGATACCTGGGGCTACCACTACCATGAAGAGTGAGTACACCTTCAAAGGCGTGCCAAGCCTAGTGGAACAGTTCGAGAAACTCACAACCACAATTCTTACTGCCCATGAAGGTCCGAAACCTGAATTCGAATTAACCGTGTCGAAAGCCAAAGCCACAGAAGTCTTTTCGGATGATTGGGATGGCCCCATCATGCAGCAGCTTGTTCGGGGAAGAGATCCGGTGCCGGATCTCGATTGATTTCACTCGCCAAAGAAATGGTAGCGATGATCGAGGGAGACAGCCCCGAGTCATGAGGCCACTGGCAAAGAATGTCGCTAAAGAATCGGGAAACTCTCTCAGGCCCGTCCGCGACCAAAGAAGAAATGATCACCAAGCCTGGATTGGTCCCCCATCCCTTTGTGTCAACCTAGGAAAAGTCCTCAGAGTCTTTCATTGTTAAGGTCGAGTCTCTAGAGTCGTCCGACGACCATACGCCTGAAGACTACGAGTCTGTAGCAAGCGCTGTATTCCTTTTCGTTTTCAATGAAATGACGAACCTTTCTGAGTATCCCTTGATTGCCACTTTAACTAATGCTGAATTAATAATAATTCATTAGATAAAGAAGAAGACACATTAAACAACAACAAAAAAAAATCAAACAAAAAAAAAAAAAAAAAAAAAGAGAGAAAATCTTTAAGCAAAGTTGTCCGGAAAGAGGAAAATCGAGCCCAAGCTGCCGAAGAGATTTTGACGAGTGTGAATTTGGGAACGGCGGAAGAGCCTAAAGAGACGCAGATTGGTGATTTCTTTGAAGGAACTGGAAAGGATGCTCTGCAAAATCCTACAAAATCCTCAACTCAAGGAAAGTTGCCCTCTTCATCAAAGAAAACATCATATGCAGATACGGGTTGCCACCGAAATCATCTCGTATAATGGATCCCACTTCAAGGGGAATGTGACAGGCTGGCGTAATTCCGAATAACCCGTCACAAGTCATCTCCTTACAGACACCCAAACCAACGGAGCCGTCGAGGCAAGAAACAAGACTCGGAAAATATCATCCGAAAAATGGCCGTCCGAGGCGTAGATTGGCCCGAGAACCTACACTGGCACTCTGGGGCTACGTAACATCGGGCCGAACGGCAATCGGGGAAACACCGTTTGCCCTCACATACGGAATGGAAGCCGTACTCCCAATCGAGCTAGAAATCCCCTCACTCCGTGTGCTGTTGGAAAGCCAGATCAACGGGGTCGAATGGCTCCAGAGTCGCCATGATGAATTGGCCCTGCTAGATGAACGCCGATTGAAAGCAATGGAACACATCAGAACCTACCAAGGAAGAATGGCCGTGAGCCTTCGACAAGAAAGTAAAGCATCGGGAGATCCGAGAAGGAGATCTCGTTTTGAAAGAAAAGCCCCTGGCCCGTATCAACCCCTCGGCAAATGGGAGCCTCGTCCGCAGGTCGGGCCATACATCGTCCAAAGATCTTCTCCGAGGAGCCACGCAACTTGCGTACCTCGACGGAAATCCCTTTGTACACCCAGTGAATGGTGACAAGCTGCGCAGATACTATGCGTAAAACAAAAAAAAAAAGAGAAGAAGTCAAAAAAAAAAGAGTGCTAAAAGAGTAATGCCCAACTAGGTTGAAAACCCGAAAAGGGCGGCCTAGGTAAAAACAGTGGTTGCACAAAAAAACAAAAAAAAAACAAAAAACAAAAACAAAAAAAAAATCAAAGTTGAACTACGAAGACCCGAGCTCCTCAAAATGAGGGGAACGTAGGCAAATAAACGGTTCGGTCTAAAACACAAACAAAAGTCATACTTTGACATCAATACAACTGATCAGACCATGAAAGCGTCTTGGAAAACTCTAAAGCAATTCAAATATTCATTACAAGTTAAAAGCTTTTTGATGAGTCTAAGCCCGATTCATTCCTACAACTGGCAACCTGCTAAAAGAAACTAAAATACATAATCAAATTAATGTGTCTGCCATGACAATAAAGGGATACTCGGAAACCTCGTAGTCACTCCATGCCACTCGAATCGGCCTCTCCCCTCTTCTTCCCCTTCGAGTCTTCTTCTTCTCGGACCGGAAAAATGCCTGCCTTCCTCCTACCAAGCTCGGTATAGGAACAGGATCTATCGACTAGCCTCCGTCAGTGGCCTTAGTAGCCCAAATGTCATCTCTCATCTCCCGTAGCCTAGCCGGTTGCATAGGAGTCCTCCTCTCTTGTCTCTTGACATAAGCCTCATAGTCGGCCACGCCGTCTCCGCTCCCGTCATGAGGATTGGCCCTCGCCTCGGCCCTCCTCCTCTCGTAAATTGTCGGGTCCTCCACACCCACAATGGCCTCACGCCGCCTCAAAATAGCCACCTCGAGTCTCTCCTGCATGCCTCTCATACCAATCCAGTACCAAGTGGTCGTGAACACCGGTCTCTGACGCCCGAGGATAACCCGAGGAGGAAAGACGTCATACCTCCATGCTCGGGAAAGAAAGGAAAACACCGAAGGATCATCCATAGAAACAGGAGCCACCACCCCGGTGGCTATATCATCAAAGTCCTCCAAAGGAACTCCGCTTCCAAGCCGAACTGTCTCGTAACCAAAGACGGAATGTAAAAGCCGGACCGAGAAAGCCCCTAAGCATAACCACATGAGACCCGTCCCGAAGCACTCGCGAGTCTCCACCCGCCAACAAGGCACCGACCATCTCGATATCTTCGTCCGGCGACCAGCCATCCAACTCTCCCATGAGCCCCGATCATCGAAATCCACAAAGAACCCCCTCCTGGCAAATGTCCAAGGCTTGATCATGTCAGGAGTTTTCCGAAGAACCTCCAAGCACTCCATCGCCCACAGTGGTCAAGAGGAACGGGCCGCCCCCGTGCATATACCATCTCCCAAGAGCTGCCCTATCGAGGGCATGAAAAGTCTCCCCAGATCAGAGGTACAACATCTCTCGCCCAAGCGACAATGAACGACTACATCCAAGCAGAGACCGATGTCGATCCCAAAAGAATAGACCATAAACAGGGTCCCGAACATGCAAAGTGCAAAGGCATCCCAATAGGCATCGTCGAGCAAGCCTAAGCCCCTAAATCTATCAGGGAGACTGGAAATATCAAAATGATCGGGACCACGGATCATACCTTGCGCTTCCTCCAGGGAAAGATGAAGGAGGTTGCACAATCTGTCAACGAAAGAAGCCCCTCCGGGCAAAGGAACCGCTATCTCTTCCACCTCCGAACCACCAAGCAAGGCCCGAAATTCTTCGACGGTTGGGACCATCTCGTTGTAAGAAAGGCAAAAGACATGCCTCCTAGTGTCCCAAAATGAGGAAGAAGCCCTCAAAAGACCGTAATCCGAAATCAATTCCTTGAGAGACCATAAGCACTTCACCTTATACCTTTCTTCAAAGAAGGACCTCCTCTCATGCATAATCTCCCGGGACCAATCCTTGAATTTGTTGAAAAGCGATATTTGGGATTCTTGGGACAATTTTGATGGAGCTTTTCTAAGATTTTCCATGGATTTTCTCTCTTTCTCCCCGAAAATGGCTGTTTGGACTGAAGGTTGAAGAAGATATTTGAATTTGAAATAAAGTGAGACCAGATCTGTAGCAAAATTAAAGGACAATGTTAGATGCAGTCCCTATCAGCGCGGATATGTTTGCTTTCCATCAGAAAAATCTGCAAATTCAAGCCGCTACACCAAAAGAGGAATATTCCGTCCCGCTGCTCTAACCCGTGCAAAACCTCCCCAAACCACCCATATACCAAACACTACCACCCTTGCCAAAAAAGCCAAGGCTCATGCAACATTGCATTCATACTGCATTGCATTCATAAAATAAAATCCTAAATTATTACATTCCAAAAAAAAAAAGAACAAAACAAAGTGTGCATAAAAAAAAACAAACAAACATCAATAAAATCCTAAATTATTACATTCCAAAAAAAAAGAAAAAAAAGAGGGTGCATAAAAAAAAAAAAAACAAACATCAATAATCCTAAATTATTACATCCAAAAAAAAAAAAGAAAAGCAAAAAAAAAATGTGCATAAGCCGTACAAATCTCAATCCCGGCCATAAATCTCAAAATCTCGTAAAATCGTGGGGTAATCAATCGTAATCCCTAGCGCTCGACGTCTGTCCCCGGTCCCTCTTGCGACTCGGGCCCGCTCCTCAGAGCCCCGAAAATCTCGGGCTCGAATCGTCCTCGTCTCCGTAAAGAGGCTCGTCAGACCAACCGGCACGCTCCGATAGGGCAAGCCGAGATCTCGCGAAAAAAAATCATATCCGAATGTGAAGGCGTCGGACTCTCGGACGTACGAAGACGACCCACCATGCCGCCGACGTGTCCCCGCCCGTGTGGATCCCCGAGAATGACGTGATCCGAAGGCGGCACCGCGGGGATCAATGAGAGGAGACGAGAGGAGTCTCGGGAAGAAGTCTCGAACGAATAGGAGAAGCCTCCCGCCCGACGTGCGCCGACCGTGGTCGCCTCGCTCTAGCCTGAGGAGCCCCGCAAGCGACCATCCTCCTGATGAATCTCTTAGCTCCAATCACCTGCTTCGTCAGCTTCTCGACGACCACCTCCGAAAACTGCACAAAAGCAAAAGCGTCAAAAAAAAGGAAGTGATGCTAAAAATGATGAAAAAAAAAAGAAAGGAGAAGCCATACCTTCATACCCGGACGAGGCCGGAAAGCTCGTGGAAGCCGCTCAGGCTGAGGGATCTGCACCCTCAATCGGACCCCATCCTGGATATATGAAAAATCCGTCCGAGGGTACCGCGGGATCCCAAGCCCCTCTCTATCCGTAACCCGGGGCATCCTCACCTCCTCAAAACAAATACGGGTACGGCTTAATCGCCACAAATGCCGAGAAGTGTCGGCCGGCTCTGCAATCATCCCAGTCACGATCCGTCACTCGGGTGCATCATATCGGCGGGAGGCTCCATCGGTGTCCTCAAAGGCGAGTTCACGCCATGCCGGCGCGTCACCCTCTCTCCGGATAATAGGCATCGCATGTCGACCTCTCGAATCCTCCACCGCACACCCAAATCTCGCCGCCCTTCACTCGCGCCACCTCGAAGCGATCCTGTGGATAAAATATCATCCTCTCATCCGTCTCGGCCCTCCGTCAAAGGAAGGCAATCCGCATATCGAGAGTCGTACGCCCCGGAGCTTATCTTCTCTCGGGCATGCTTGGACCAAGAGCGCATGGCCGGATACGCCCGACGTACTCATCGCCATTGCCGCCACATCGTGACGTGGAAGAACTCCAACGCCCATACCGCGAAAGGTAAAAATCAAATCAATCCAGCAGAAGAAAAGTGTGTGCTCAAGAAGAAAGGAAAAGCAAAGAGAGAGCTTATACCTCCAGTGGCAAACTCAAAGCAAGACAGTGAGCTCACAGCCTTCCCCTGGCCGTACTCTATCGAGAGCAAAGTAAAGCTCGCGCCTCGGCTTCTCCCCAGAGACGCCTCCACTGCCTCCATGTCCTCCAAAGACCTCATCAAGGCAAAGACTGCCGTCCCTCAAAGATGTCCAAAGAGGGTGCTCGAAAAGCAAACCATAAGAAGGCCCCGGCAACTGATCGGCGCCTATTCTCTCCTCCCCACCTCGTAGCTCACAATGGTCTCCACAATCTTCCCGTAGACCACCGCATACTCCATCCCCATCCCCTTTTTGGGAATAGGGGAAAATCCCTTAAGAGCCTCGCAGATCCGCATCGCCGTATCCGTCCCGCCACTCAATGCCGCGTCCATTCAAGGACAAACCCGTGATCGCAAAGCATAGTCGGAAAAGGCGTAACCGTAGCCTCGCCCCAAAAGAAGTGAAACGTGTGGGTCGCATCCCACCAATGCTGCGCCAAAGCAAACATCAGGCCCTTGCTCTTAGGGAACTTGACCAATCCCCTCAAGCACTCAACAAACTCCCAAAGCTCGGTCTCAACAACAATCTGTCTCGGACTCGGCAAAGCTACTCGGCCCGCATTCGAAAGCCGGTCCCACAAGTCAATTACAGACTCCACCGATCCTCGAGTCTTCATCTTATTCAGCTGCTCCGTCACATAGTTGTTTCCACCCTGCAATTAAAAAAAAAAAATGTCAAAAAAAAAATTTGCATTTGCATTAAAAAAAAAAAAAAAAGAGCATACATATGCATCATGAAATTTCAAAAAAAAAAAAATTCGACAAAGATAACAAAGATACAATGAGCATAGCCCCATTTTTCTCGCACAAAAAGACAGCTTTTCAAGAAATCCCAATCAACATTCATGAAAAAAAAATCTTTCATACAAAGAGTCAACGGAAGTAAAAACTCCGTCCCATTTTCAAAAAAAAAATAAAAAAATCCTACATTCATACATCCTGCGGAAGCAAAAACTCCGTCCCATTTTTCATAAGACATACATACATGCATTCATCAAAAAAAAAAAATGCATTCCTACGGGAGTAAAAACTCCGTCCCGTTTTCACAAAATAACATGCATTCAATCAACGGGAGGAAAAATCCGTCCTATTTTTCAAAAAAAAATCATACATTCATATCATCATCTCATGTTGGCAAAATGCCAATTCTTTTCTCAAGCAAAATGCACATTTTGGAACACCAACAAATTCATTGCAACATGCATATCATCAAAAATCAATATTCAAATTTCAAAAAAAAAAAAAAAATTCACAATTTTCATCCAAAATTTTTGGATACTAAAAAAAAAAAATGGCGAAAATGCCAATTCTTTTTCCCAAACAAAATGCACATTTTGGGTCACTCATATACTCATAACATGCAAAGCATCAAAATCAAGACCAAGAACATCAATCATTCGAATTTTCAAAAAAAAAAAATTCAAAAATCATCCAAAATTCAATTTCAAGCAAAAAATCAACAAAGGGAATGAAAAGATTCGAAGTATACCGTTCGGAGACTCGGATCAGAAGCCCAATGTTGCCAAGCATCGGGGTAGGGCTCCTCCGCAATCGATTGCGAAAGAGTATAGTGTCTCCTCATCCGGACGAGCTCCAATCGTCTCTCCGCTACCGGACCACGTCCTTGGCCTTGAAAAGCACCTTCCCCGTGTTCCATTGCTCAAAAAATCGAAGAAATCGGAAGAGTTTTGAAGCTTCTAGGCCAACAATGGCGGATTTGCAGTTTCTCTCTCTCTGCCCTCGTAATTTTCAAAAAAAAAACTGAATGGAGAAGAAAGGGCGTTGGCCCTCATTAAAACCCTCTGGAACACGCTCCTATCCGCGCGGATAGGGTTGTCAGGGTCAAAATGACCCTTTTGCCCTCTAAAATTCCAGGACTCTGCAATTCAGTCCCCAACTTGACAGAGTTAACCAAAGTTAACCAAAGTCAGCCCCTTGTCAATAAAATCTTCCCCGGCAGTCAAACGTAAGACCGATCTCTCCGAGAAAGATAACGAGATCCCGTATCTTTCATCAAAATCATCAAACGGCAGTCAAACGTAAGACCGATCTCTCCGAGAAAGATAACGAGATCCTGTATCTTTCATCAAAATTACCAACGACAGTCAAACGTAAGACCGATCTCTCCGAGAAAGATAACGAGATCCCGTATCTTTTATCAAAATCATCAAACGACAGTCAAACGTAAGACCGATTTCCCCGAGAAAGATAACGAGATCCCGTATCTTTCATCAAAATTACCCCCGGCAGTCAAACGTAAGACCGATCTCCCTGAGAAAGATAACGATATCCCGTATCTTTCATCAAAATCATCAAACGGCAGTCAAACGTAAGACCGATCTCTCCGAGAAAGATAACGAGATCCCGTATCTTTCATCAAAATTACCAACGGCAGTCAAACGTAAGACCGATCTCTCCGAGAAAGATAACGAGATCCCGTATCTTTCATCAAAATCATCAAACGGCAGTCAAACGTAAGACCGATTTCCCCGAGAAAGATAACGAGATCCCGTATCTTTCATCAAAATTACCCCCGGCAGTCAAACGTAAGACCGATCTCCCTAAGAAAGATAACGAGATCCCGTATCTTTCATCGAAATCTTCCCCGGCAGTCAAACGTAAGACCGATTTCCCCGAGAAAGATAACGAGATCCCGTATCTTTCATCAAAATTACCCCCGACAGTCAAACGTAAGACCGATCTCCCTGAGAAAGATAACGAGATCCCGTATCTTTCATCAAAATCTTCCCTAAGCAGTCAAACGTAAGACCGATTTCCCAGACGAATACGTCTGATTTTCCCCAGCAAAGGCTAACAAAATCCCCAGCGAAGCTAACGGAATCCCAAAAGCCAATGAAATCTCGAGTAGATCTCGAACTACGAAAGGGCTTGATTCCCCGCTAGGGATACGTAGGTAGCCTATCATTAGGTCCAGCCCCCCGACCAAAACGGTCACCCTCTCCTTCGGCAGCAGACAAAGTCCACCGAAAGGCCATTTCACAATCAAGGTCCGAGGCACCTAAAAAGCCATCATCTCCAAGGTTCGAGGCACCTAGAACGCCATCTCCAAGGTCCGAGGCACCTAAAACGCCATCTCCAAGGTCCGAGGCACCTAAAACGCCATCTCCAAGGTTCGAGGCACCTAAAACGCCATCTCCAAGGTCCGAGGCACCTAAAATGCCATCTCCAAGGTTCGAGGCACCTAAGACGCTATCACTAGGAAAGCGATAAATCGCAATCATCCCCAGCAGAGCGGATAGCCATCAGACCGAAAATGGTCATTCTTATCCCCAGCAGAGCGGATAGACATCAGACCGAAAATGGTCATCTCTTATCCCCAGCAGAGTTTCTCTCCAAAGAACCAATTGCGTAATCTCGCTCATCAGTTCGAGGCACCTAAAACGCCATCATCTCTGTGGTCAAAGACCCGAACTACGACTGGCTTGATTTCCATTCGGGATACGTAGGTAGCCTATTAAATAGGTTCAGCCACCTGATCACTCGATCATCCCGCCAAATATAGAGCCTTACTCTTATCGACGACCCCGCTTCCTTCGAAAGCGCCGTCGCCGAGGGGCTACTGTAAGTGCTCCAATTTGAGCTTGTTAGAATTTTCGTTAGAAAATTAACGAAAGTTATAACATTTCTAACAATTCCTAACATTCCTAACATTTCTAACAAAGTAAGGGCAAAATGGGCATTGTTATTTAAGGATAAACCAAGGAAAGGAATCAAAAAAGCAAAAGAAATAAGAAAAACCAAAAATAGAAATGACTGGAACATAATCTGGTTGTTTAATTTGAATTTTAAAAAAGATTATTCCTTGTGTCCAAAGCCTGAAGCAGCATTTAATGAACAGTGCACGCGACTGATCCCATCCGCGCGGATACCATTGTAATTTTCAGAGGGCTATAAATTGATCCCTCCAGTCACAAAAATAAGGAGGAAGAAGAGCACAATTCACAGTATTTTGGCGAATATACTCGAGAAAACAGTGAGAATTCTACAAGAATTGTCACCTTTTTCTCTTGAATCTTCCCAACTTTCACTCACTCAAATCAAACCCAAACACTCTTACATTCAAAGCCTCAAACACTCTTACATTCAAAGCCTCAAACACTCATACATTCAAGACAAAGCCCCAAAATACAAAGAAGATAGGTATAACCTCCCTCTTCTTACCCTAAATCTCTCATCCATGCATGCAACTTCAAACTACAAAATGTAGTTCATTCATCTTCTTGTCTTAGATCCAAGAAGATCACCATGGAAGTTCATCTCCATGGATGATCTTCTACAAGGATCTATATTATTTTCAAAGTGTTCTTACTTTCTTGCAAAGAAATCACATTTTCAAAACCCTAAAAACCATTTTCAAGCACCAAATCTTGATTTTCAAAGGATAAAAATTCCCTTCCCAAGCAAATGAAGTGCTTAGTCCTAATGTACCCCAAGGATGGTTTGGTATAGTTGATTCACCACTAAAATGTCAAGTGATCACTAAACAAAACCTAGGGAAATGGGGACAAGCATGGATGCAAAACCCCCCTTAAAATCATATTTTCTTTCTTGAGAAGTTGCTGTCCAGTAGCAATTTTCCAAGATCCCAGTCTATTGTCTTAATTTTTGGACACAGATAAACTTGGAATTTGGTGTTGACTACAAAACACTTTTTGTATCCAACATCAAGAGATTTCCATAAATATTTTTACTTTATTTTTTGGGTGAGTAAAACTCCTCTTTTCAAATTTTCTTTTAGAGGCCAGTTCATCAGCTTCTGGAAATCCAGATCTCATATCTGAGATTTCCAGAAGGTTTTGACCCCTCAAATCTTCTCCAAAATGGAAAATTCCTTCGTACAAATCTTATTTAAGGTGTCTGGAACAACTTTCATTCTCTGAGTTTATCCAGATTATGAAGTTTTAAGACCCTTGAATCCATTTCAAAATAAAAGGTCCACTGCCTTTTTCATTCTGGCAGAAGTGACTCTCAACTTCAAAAGGTCTTTTGAGTACCAAATCTCAATCCAAAAATCTTCTAAAAAATCATGGGATCAGTTTAAAGTCTTAAAAAGATATCCCAATTTTTACTTTTCTGAGTTTCAAGTTATTTTGGCCAAAACACACCCACACACACACACAAATGATTTTCAGCTTGGAAGACTCGTTTTACGAGGCATTCCGGGTGCACACTAACGTCCTTCCCGGCGTGTAACATGACCTCCGAACCCAAATTTCTAATCTCGGGCATTTTTCAAAGTTTTGGCCCTTAAAACAAAAATGGCGTGGTGACTCCGTTCTTTTTCCGGGTTTTATTTGGTTTTTTCAAAGAAACGCAAAAAATCGAATTTTTTCCCGCGAAATGGCGACACATCATCACACCTTGACCTTGTGGACGAGCGTAGATTGGACGCCCAATTGAGGATGGAGAATTACAAGAAAAGAACCAAGGCGTACCACGACAAAAAAGTGAAGAAAAGAATTTTCAAGGTCGGAGATCACATTCTAAGGAAAATCGAAGCAACAGGACTTAAGGCCCGTCAAAACAAGCTTTCTCCCAACTGGGAAGGACCATACATCGTCACCAGTGTGGTCAGAGAAGGAACCTACCGTCTAGCCAGGCCAAACGGTGAGCAATTAAAGCATTCATGGCACACTAATCATCTCACGAAGTATTACTTCTGAGATCGTCGTCAACACTCAGCGCCCTCAGGGCACCCTACTTGTGGTTCTTAATTGTAACTTTTTCATTGTCATTTTTTGAAGATTTTGGAAATTTATAAGGGATAATCTATAAATCCCAAAAGTCTTAAAAAGTAATCGAGTTGTCAATGTACGATTATTGATCGAAAATTATCAATGGAAACTCGTCACTTCGCTGAACTCCGTCCATTACAAACTCAAAAAGCTTAGAACGATTGAAGCTTGACTTCGACCCTTACAATCACTTTGATCAAGTATAAAGATCAGTCGAAACAAAGACTTCGACCCTTACAATCACTTTGATCAAGTATAAAGATCAGTCGAAGCAAAGACTTTGACACTTACACTCACTTTAGCCAAGTATAAAGGTTAGACGAAGCCAGACTTCATCGAATGCTATAACGGAATAAGACGACTCGTCCATAGAATCTTGCCTACGAGCAAAGACCTACAGACCTTCGTACTATTCCTACGAGCCATTGAGAAGTTGAGAAAATACAAGGTTGAACAAAGGTCGGTGAAATTACCCGGGATTTCGCGCAGAGCGAAAACGCGGTTGTCTTTCGCGGGGTGTTGGTGTCTGAGACCTCGCTTCATGGGAAGGAAAAAATGAGGAGTCGCCACGCGGTTTTTGTATTTTGAGCCCAAACGTTGAGAAACGACTTTTGAAAATGGTGTCGTTTTTATTGGTAGCAAAAACTTAGGAAAAGGCTTTGAAAACAGGGGATCATTTTTATTGGTAGCAAAAACGAGTAAAAAGCTTTTTTAGTACCAGAGTTTGTTAGGTTCGGAGGTCACGTTACGTTACGGGAAGAGTATTACCAGATCACCCGAAACGCCTCGTATGACGAGTCTTTCTATCTTTTTCGAAAACGTGTGTGTGTGTGTGTGTGTGTGTTTTTTAAATGGGGGCTTGAATGACAAGCTTAATCTTGGTTTGAATGTCAAACGTTGATTAGGTGACTTTGAAAAGGCGAGCGTCTGAATGACAAACGTCGGTTTTAAGACGGAAATGAGCGTTTGCGTGGCAAACGTCGATTTTGAGTTTGAAAAAAGAGTTCGAATGACGAACTTTTGATTTTGAGCCGGGTGAGTCATTGTTAACGATTTTTACGGGAAAAATACGTATTAAATGATTTTAAGTGTCAAATGGCTGTAAGTGCTCCAATTTGAGCTTGTTAGTATATTCGTTAGAAAATTAACGAAAGTTATGACATTTCTAACAATTCCTAACAATTCCTAACATTCCTAACATTTATAACAAAGCAAGGGCAAAGTGGGCATTGTTATTTAAGGATAAACCAAGAAAGGAATCCTAAAAAGCAAAAGAAATTAAAGAAAACCAAAAATAGAAGCTGCTGGAACAAAAACTGGCTGTTTAATTTGATTTTTTTTTGAAAATATTCCTCTTGTCCAAAGCCTGAAGCAGCATTTAATGAACAGTGCACGCTGAAGGACATATCCGCGCGGATGAGTTTGTCAATTTCAGAGGGCTATAAATTGAGGCCTTCAGTCTCAGAAAGAGAGGAGAAGAAACACAATTCACAACTGCACCTTGGCGAAAATAGTGAGAAAACAGTGAGAATTCTCTAGAATTGTCACCTTTTTCTCAACTATTCAACCAAAATCACACTCACTCAAATACTCTCATATTCAAGCCTTAAACACTCTCATATTCAAGCCTTAAACACTCTTACATTCAAGCCTTCAAACACAAAACACAAGGAAGATAGGTATAACCTCCCTCTCCTTACCCTAAAATTCATCCATGCATGCATTTACAAGCTACAAAATGTAGTTCATTCATCTTCTTGCCTTAGATCCAAGAAGATCACCATGAAAGTTCATCTCCATGGATGATCTTCTACAAGGATCAACATTATTTTCTAAGCATTCTTACTTACTTGCAAAGAAAACACATTTTCAAAACCCTAAATCTCATTTTCATGCATCAAATCTCATTTTCAAAGGATAAAATCCTCTTCCCAAGCAAATGAAGTGCTTAGTCCTAATGTACCCCAAGGATGGTTTGATATAGTTGATTCACCACTAAAATGTCAAGTGATCACTAATCAAAACCTAGGGAAATGGGGACAAGCATGGATGCCAAATCCCCTTTTAAATCATGTTTTTCTTTCTTGAGAAGTTGCTGTCCAGTAGCAATTTTCTAAGACCCCAGTCCATGGTCTAATTTTTTGGATACAGATAAACTTGGAATTTGGTGTTGACTACAAAACACTTTTTGTAGCCAACATCCATATATTTCCATAAATATTTTTAATTTATTTTTTGCATGAGTAAAACTCCATTTTTCAAATTTTCTTTTGAAGGTCAGATCACCAGCCTCTGGAAGTCCAGATCTCATATCTGAGATTTCCAGAAGGTTTTTACCCCTCAAATCTTCTCCAAAATGGAAAATTATTTCGTAGAGATCTTATATGAGGTGTCTGGAACAACTTTCATTCTCTGAGTTTCTCCAGATTATGAAGTTTTAAGGCCCTTGAATCCATTTCAAAATCAGGTGTCTACTGTCTTTTTTCATTCTGGCAGAAGTGTTTTTCAACTTCAAAAGGTCTTTTGAGTACCAAATCTCAACCCAAAAATCATCCAAAAAATCATGGGGTCAGTTTAAATTCTTAAAAAGAAATCCCAATTTTTACTTTTTTCAGTTTCAAATTATTTTGGCCAAAGCAACATACACACACACACACACACACAAACAAATGGTTTTTAGCTTGGAAGACTCGTTTTACGAGGCATTCCGGGTGCACACTAACGTCCTTCCCGGCATGTAACGTGACCTCCGAACCCAAATCTCTAATCTCGGGCATTTTTCAAAGTTTTGGCCCTTAAAACAAAAACGGCGTGGCGGCTCCGTCTTTTTTCGGTTTTATTTGATTTTCAAAGAAACGCAAAATCGAATTTTCCCGCGAAATCGGAATTTCAACATCGTCACAATGGCGGCTTTTAGTTTGAAGATGAGCGTTTGGATGCCAAACGTCATTTCACGCGTTTTGAAAGAGAGTTCGAAGGACGAACTCCGGTTTTGAACCGGGCATTACATTGTTAACGATTTTTACGGGAAAAATGCGTATTAAATGATATGCGATCAACGAATCGGGTTACGACTCGGACTTTGAAAAGTAAATACTATCACGATCCAAACGGGTCGGACTTTGTAAATGACAGTATTTAAAGCAGTATTAACGAGGCCAATCGGCTCGGAATTGTAAATGACAGAAAGTAAATGACGATCAACGGATCGATCGATCCGAAATTGGTAAATGACGTAAAAGTAAACGGAACGGGGTCGGAACGCCGTTTTAACCCGTGATTACTTCTCTTACGGAAAGAGAAGAGGATCGAGGGGCTAAAACGTATCGGACCCCATTAGACGGAGGTGTCTACATTTCAATAACGTTGTTCGAAACGGTTGTAGCGACTGGCGCGTAAACCGAGACGAAACGAGAGATTTATAGAGAGGGAGTTATACCTATGGCTAGGGTCGACTCCTTTGGCTCGGAAGGTGTGTACGGGACACGAAAATTAGTTCGAAAGGGTGTTTCGAAGTGATGAGGGGCGTATTTGATCGAAATACGGAAGTTTCACGCGAATCGAGGCAAACGGGAGCTCGGGAAGGGGTGAAATCAGTTTGGGCCGTGAGTGAGGTGATTTTTGGGTGAAAAATGTTCCTCCTTTTGGCTTTGTGCCCACTTCTATTTATAGGTGAAAATTGCGGTAGGAGTCCGGACGGACTTGGTACTTTTCAGATTTTGGGGTATTTTGGAATTCTGAGGGGCTTGCTGGCAATTTCAGGAAATTTGCACAGGGAGTCCGACCGGACTTTGACTGAAATCCAGGGGTATTTTGGTCTTTTCAGCTTGATTTGTGATTGAAAGGTGACGAGAGGGCTGTGGCATGGCTGCCACGTGTCCCATGACTCACCCTTTATATGGGAGTTTGTTCCCCGGTCCCGATTTTGTTCGTTTTTTAAAATAACAGTTCGAAAAATGTCCGAAATGCCCCCGAAAAGTGCCGAAACGTGCGTTTTTCAGGGAAAGCCGTACTTTTACGTGCGATGACACGTGTTAAGTACGTTTCGACGTCGGGATGCACGGGGCAGTCTCGGGACGTCTCGTTGGCATGACAACGGGGAGTTTAACGAGTTTCGATTAACCTGGAGCGGGCCAGTTAACGGATTTCGATTAACTTTCTGACGGATTTGGACGATCCGGATTTGGGTACTTACAGTCGGCCATATTAGGATGACCCAAGTTCTGGTCGTCACTTACGACGACCATTCACACTTGTCCTCAAACTAACTCGTTCAATAAGTTATCACATACTATCTACGTTAACACAGATTAACAAGCAGAAAACTATGGCATTGAATAACAAAAACATCAAACAAACTGTACTACCCCCTCTAAACAACGAGGAAACAGGTCAATTACATTACAAAAATTTAAAAATTGTTTGAGACATTGTTTGAAACCACCAAATCAGGTTAAACCATTGTTTGTGACATCACAAGTCATTCCAAGAGAATAAATCACTGGGGATCATTGGTGCCGGATAGAGCCTCGTCTGGATCAGGGTCGTCTCCAAGGAAGTTGGCATAATAGGCATCAAAATTCTTGGGATCAACAGCAGGAACTGGCCACTCGTCCTTCCCAACCTTCTCGTCGTCTTCTTTGATGATAAGCAAGTCATTATCGTTGAAGGGAACGAGGGGATGGACTAGACGAGCCTCTTGATCATGTGACGGTTCTGTACAGAGGTCGGCCAGATTCCTCGTAGACATTATGTCCTTGGTCTCTGGATCTGCAAGAATCCGCCTTGCCAAGTGTTTGGCCCCGTCCTGAAAAAAGCCACTGGCCTTCTCAGTGACGACCTTGAGGAACTCTTCACCTCTCTTAAACTGCTCAACTGCATCAAGTTTAGCGTCGTTCAAAGCAGTTTGATGGTCAGCCCTCATCGTTTCAATCTGATTCCGAGCAGCCTCGTAGTCAGACGTCAGCTTATCAACTTTGCCCTCCGCGGCTCGTAGACATGTGTTTGCAAAGTGGACATATATATATATGGCAGCCAGGTTTTTTAAGCTATGGATTCTGGTTTGATGGACTTTTATGAATTTGTGAAGGGAAGGTAAAAGGAAAAGTGATTGCAAGTTCATCAAAAACAACAACAACAACTACAAAAACAACTACAAAGAAAACTGTAAAAACAAGAGAGTCATGGACTAATTGACTGCCTTTGTAGAGCTGGTAACATCGAAGAAGAAATGAATATTATCCAGAAAATGCCTAGTTCTTGTACCCCCTCTGAAGAAGCTATAGCATGGAGGGCATTATTGAATACTTGCAAGAGTCATGGACATATTGAACTAGCTGAGATTGCAGCGGAAGAACTAGTGCAGCTAGAAAAAAGTGAAAGTGGAGTTTATGTTCTACTGTCAAACTTGTATTCTTCTAAAACTGAGAGTTTTGTTTTACAGTTATTTATGAATGTGAAATAGTTTGGTTTTTGACATTTCTAAACTGAGAACTGTGAGGTCAATTTCACAGTTATTTTGCTACTTAGTATGTGTGGTTTACCCGTTATTTATCTGTTATTCATGAATATTTGTGCACAACTGTGAGGTCAATTTCTCAGTTATGATTGTTGAGGTCACTTTCTCAGTTATTGTGCATAACTGTGTGATAGATTTCTCTGTTTTTATGTCATTCTTTATAGAACAACAGTGAGGTCTATTTCACAGTTGTTGGTTGTGATGTGAATAAATGTGAAATGTTTTTCACACTTCTAAAATTGTGAGGTCAGTTTCACAGTTATTTATGAATGTGAAATGGTTTGATTTTTGACCTTTCTAAACTCGAGAACTGTGAGGTCAATTTCACGCTATTTTGCTACTTAGTATGTGTGGTTTATCCGTTATTTATCCGTTATTCATGAATGTTTGTGCACAATTGTGAGGTCAATTTCTCGGCCATGATTGTTGAGGTCACTTTCTCGCTATTGTGCATAACCGTGTGATAGATTTCTCTGTTTTTATGTCATTCTTTATAGAACAACAGTGAGGTCTATTTTACAGTTATTGGTTGTGGTGTGAATAACTGTGAAATGTTTTTCACACTTCTAAAACTGTGAGGTCAGTTTCACATTTATTTATGAATGTGAAATTGTTTGGTTTTTACCTTTCTAAACTGAGAAGGCTTTGCGAGGTCAATTTCTCAGTTATTCATGAATGTTTGTGCATAACTGTGAGGTCAATTTCTCAGTTATGATTGTGAGGTCACTTTCTCAGTTATTGTGCATAATTGTGTGATAGATTTCACTATTTTTATGTCATTCTTTTATAGAACAACAGTGAGGTCTATTTCACATTTGTTGACAAATAATTTTATTTTATTTATAAAATTTGAAATATACGATGAGTAAACTTGTTTGAATCGTCTTGGCGATGCGATTAAAACAGTGGTTTCGGATAATTTTTTCGACTTTTAAATTTTGAGATATTGCATTTTAAAAATTTAAGAGAAAAAAAAAGGAAGAGAGAGAAAAGAAGAGAGAAAGAAAGCAGCAAGGCGCGGACTCAGCGTCCGTCACGCACGAGAGAGAGAGAGAGAGGGTATGAGGGGCAATTTGGTCCAGAAAAAATTGAGGAACTTTTTGGCTGTTTTGATAATGTTAGTCCTTAAAGGTAGTTTTTATTTGGGTGGGGGACTAATTGGTCAAAGCCTCTAAAATATAAACAAAATCTAACATTCAAATATTTCACTAATGTTAAATTAAATAATTGTATTAATTTTTAATAATCAAATAAAGTTAAATATTATAATCTATAGAGATTTGATTCTTGCGCTACTTTAATGGTACTTAGAAAATATGTGCTTTTGGATTTTCTCAGTCTGTTTTAATCTTTGAGGGTGATGATGAAACATTCATTTTGGTAGTTCTATTATGTTCACCGGGACTATGAGTCTGATACTATGAGAAGCATTCATTTTGGTAGTGCATTGTCTATAAAAGTGTATTAGGTTGGAAGATAAGTTATCAGATTGTACTCTTTTGCGGCTCACGTGCTTAAAGCCCGTCAAGCCCGAGCCCGCTAAATGCCCGCTTAAAGCCAGCAAAAGCCCGTTAATTTGAGCCCGCTAAATGCCCGCTATGTTGGGCTCTTGAAATTAAAGCCTGCAACTAAATGGGCTCATACCGGGCTTTGCCAAAGCTCGCGGGCTTTGGGCCCGCGCACACCCCTACTCGAAAGCATGACAGTGTATGAATGGCCATTTCGAGACCGCGACACCTAGGAAAACGGAAAAATAGATTCCAAAATTAACATGTAAGAAAATGAATAGCTTCTTTTTTAATTTTAACCAAACATCTACATAAAATACTAAATTAAAATGAAGAGTAACACACCATTAATTATGTCACTAAATAGTATTCTTGACTCCAACATGAAACTTCCATAACTTTTTGGGGAAATTATCGGTGGAGCCTCCATTCTAAGTCAAACGACCAATTAAGACATGGATTTTGAAATTTAACCAACTAATCCGGCTTCATAATCAAAATTCCACCTAGTCATTCCTACCCAAAAATATAAAACTAACCCCCTCTCTCTCTCTCTCTCTTCTCTCACTTTATCTCTCTACCAACCCTTCCCCTTCCCCTTCCGGACGACCCTTCCCTCCCCTCCGGCGCGCTCCCCGCCGTCTCTCCCTCCACCTTCTTCACTGATTTCCATTATTCGATAATTTCCCCATTTTGTTGACGTGGGTCTGCGATTTCCCAGCTATGGTGGCTGTCAACAACTTTCAATTTGTTGGCAGAAATAATGATCTCTTTTTTTAAACCATTTTGCAGTAGCTCGGTTAGGGTTTTGGCTTTTCAAAGTTTATTGCGCTAGGATTGATGGACGCTGACATAGCTCGCTGGCTTCTCAAATTCCTTCTCCGGCAACTATGGCTGGAAGATCGAATAATCAACTCTCTTATACGCGTTCTTCCTTTAGAAAGCGCCAATTCATCTCTGAAATCATCTTTTCTGTTGAGAAAGATCTAGTCTGAGGCATCAAATGGAGTCTTATCTGAAGAAATCCTTGAATTTCTTGAACAAATTGAGGAATTGGAGCATAGATATGGAATTGGGACTTTGGAGTCCATGAAGAAAGCTTATTGCGCGGTTGCTGTTGAGTGTACGGTTAGGTTTCTGAAAGGGAGTGAGGTTGATAAGGAAGAGAAGTATTTCGATGCTGTAAAAAGGATATGGAGGGGTAGTGTGGGCTCCTCCCAACTCCCGAAACCTTTAAACTCGTGTTCCAGGATGGGGAGTCCCAAAATACCATTCTAAAAAAAACTTTTCTTTACTTTAACTGAAAAAGTAAACAACCCCTTTTTCAAAACAATTTCAAAATAACCTCTCTACTCGGAGGCGATATATAAACCTGTTAAACCAAACACAACCTGATTTTACAAACTATACAACTGGAAAGGCTTACACAAGCCAACCATAAACAAACCAATCCCAAACTGAATTACAACACAACTCAACTGAAACATGTTTATGAAAGTTTATACACAAAACCTTTCCCCAAAAGAATAACAACCATGACAATCCCAACTCCCCAAATCAACACATACCCTGACAACCCCAAAAGAAGTCCAAACTCCTCCCCGGCCTCACCGGTCCGGTCCTCCTGTCTCAGCGGAATCTAAAACAATAAAGGGAGAAGGGGCGAAATAAAATCTCAGCAAGCTATTATGTATGCAACAATATGCCATACAAGATGCAACACATAAACAGGTTGCTCAATAACAAATATGCAACACCAAATAGGTTGCTCAATAACCACATTGGGAAAACAGTAAACACTTTACGTTACCTTTCCCTTTACCTTTTTCATCTGAATCATATGTAGTACTACAATGGGAGTCATACTCCTCTCATTTTGTGAACTGCTAGTGCATATCCACATCTTATACGACCCCTTACAGAGATCCATATAAGCTACCTCGCTATCTTGTGAACGGTCGTGCCTATACACAGAAGCTGTACCCCCTCTCCGTGGCCACAGAAGGGAGTGAACGGTCACAAATAAGGAAATCCAATCACCTTATGAAATATCTTCTCATAAGTGACCGTATTCCCTATACCCCCGAATCTCAGTTGATACAACCATGTTCAAGCACATAACAAATACTTGAATTTAAGTCCACCCCATGGGACATCAACACATATTTAACTAACATGGTACTACAACTCATGTTAAACCAATCACAATAGTACACATACATTTCAACACTATTGAATAACAACAATCCAATGACATGGTATTCATACTCATGCTCAACAAATGCCACAGTGCAACACGTATTTAAACACTATGTGCATAACCAACTATGAACAGGTAAGCACTTATGGCACCAAGCATGTCACATAAGTCCTACATATTCGTTACACAATATGGAAACCAGGAACAGGGTATTATCACTCCTGTCCAAACCAATGAGGTAGTGCACTATACATTTTATGCACTATAAGAACAAATAACCCTATACAGGTCACCACGTAAGGGTACAATATCATATAAGTAACCCTACGCGTTCATCATATAACATTATACACCTTCTCTAAAGGTTCCAAGTTCAAATACCAAGTTTTACTAACTTTGGTTCAAGTTTCATAATTGCCTCTCAAGCATTTTCAGGTCAATATTTAAAGCTCTTCCCAATATTATTCTGGCCCATTTCAAGTTCCAGTATATAGTACTAAACTTGTACTAGATGCATAGTTAAAGAGGGATTAAATCTATACTCATTTAACTATGTTAAAAAGCTTGCAAAGTCAGCTCCAGAACACAATCCTGGGCACAAGTCGTGATGCTGGGAACGAGTCGTTCTCAACCCCTGCACGACTGATCCAATTTCTACGACTCGTGACCATCTAGGACACTTCTTGTCGCACGACTGGCTTAAGCAAGGTCACGACTCGTGCTTCAGGGCACGAGTCGTGCCCAACACCAGAACCTACGGTTTTGCACAGAACAATATCAGTAACAACAAGAACCACACCAGTGTTCAGTCCAGCTACTGCAAAGTGATTTAACAACAGTATATACATGTTTAAACCATAATATACTCCCTCCATAACACATAGTACATATCTAACAAGTTCCCAATCCAATTCAATCCATTATATCCCTTTTTAACTTGGTTCTTCACCCAACTTATTTTCTTTTCATTCCAAACCCCAAGGAAATGATCCAACCTTTACCAAACTGATTCACAACATCATAATAACATCATTAGACAAGCCATGAACAGTTATAGAAGGAAAACACAACAACTTACCAAATTTTACCAAAATAAAAAGAAGATATAATCGGCTCTTCTTGCTCCAAACACCTTCCTTTGCAATAATTCAAAGTTGGAATTAACAACCAAGCAACTTATGAATTTCTGGGATTTTAGGAGGTTAACTAGGGTTTAAGGCTTTTTCTTTGCTGAGAGAAGATGAGAGAAAGCTGAGGAATAATATGGCTTCTTGGAGAAGCTAATGAAGAGATTTATATAAGCCAACTTACTACCAAGATCCTCCAAGATTGAAAATCAACAAACAACTACCTTGAACTTATAATTACAAATAAGCTCCTTAGAATTTTTATAACAATTCCCTTTAAAAATTTCAAGTGTCAACACTTTACTACACAATTTCCCTTTTTCTTCATTTAGACATTATAGGATCAAAATCACTTTAATAACATCTAAATCACATATTTCAACCAAAATGTCAAAATGAACACATAATCATTTTCAAATGCCAACAAGCAAAAGATGGGATGCAATGCAAACCCAACCCCACGTGCTTCACGTGTGACCAAAATGTGCCTAGGTTTAGGGTCGTGACAGGTAGGGTTTTGGAAATGGAGAAATTTGAGATGGGAGTGGGTTGATTTCAGAGGGATTGAAGGAGTGGAGAGATAAAGTTGAAGCTGGGGTTTGGGATTTAAGTGCTTGTGAAGATGTTTTAGGGAGGAGCAGAGGAATGAATGCTTTGGAGTCGGTCCAATAGTACATTTATGAAGCTAGAGAAAGAATGGGTCCTTCTTTTCTTGGCTGAGACTGTGACGAGTGATAATACAGTGAGAGATGCACTTGGTTGGTGAATTGATGAAGTTTGTGATCAAGGTAGAGAGAGTGCTCCTAGTGTTCCTAACTATCAAGGTAGAGAGGGTGCTTCTAGTGTTCCTAATGCTGGGAAGGATGTAGCTTGGCTGTTTATTTAGTAAATGAACTAGTTTTGATACATACAATATAGATTAATGGGTTTATATTTGGGAAACTGCTGAACAATCTGTACTTTGGTTGTAAATTGTGTGATGATTTTATAGTTGACCTCATAATGTTCATTTATTAATCGAGCTTTGTGTTTATATAACTTAAAGTTTTGTTCTTTTTGTTATGCCAACTTATGCTTTAGGTGATAGAATTAAGGAGTTTAGAGGAAAGTGTCATGCGTTGAATATATATTTTCAATTTTGATTCATCATTCGAGGTTTTCATAAAAAAAGCAAAAATATAGTCATAAAAGACTAAAAACAACTGTGAACTTAAGTAAAAACAACTGTGAACATAACAAATATGTCAAAACAACTGGGCGTATTTAGAAGTGATGAACATTAATTAACCTTGAGTCCTTGCAAAAACACCTTATTTACATATATAGCTGGAATCAATCAAGGGCTAGTGATTTCAACCATTTGAACACCTAAATGGACTTTTCTGATTTTGCAGAAGTCTATATTATTTATTGTCAGTAATTTCTGGGTATACCATGACTCTAATTCACTAATGATTACACATATCTCCTATTTTCAATTTTGAATCATCATTCGAGGTTTTCATAAAAAAGCAAAAATAGAGTCATAAAAGACTAAAAACAACTGTGAACTTAAGTAAAACAACTATGAACATAATAAATATGTCAAATAATCTCATAAAATTGTAAAATTTGAGGCCATAAATGACTAAAACAACTGTGAACTTATCAAAAAACAACAGTGAACTTAAGTAAAAACAACTGTGAACATAACAAATATGTTAAATAATCTCATAAAATTGCAAATATAGAGGTCATAAAGTACTAAAACAACTGTGAACTTAAGTAAAAACAACTGTGAACATAACAAATATGTCAAATAATCTCATAACTTTGCAAAATAGAGGCCATAAAGGACTAAAACAACTGTGAACTTAACAAAAAATAACAGTGAACTTAAGTAAAAACAACTGTGAACATAACAAATATGCGAAATAATCTCATAAAATTGCAAAAATAGAGGCCATAAAGGACTAAAACAATTGTGAACTCAACAAAAAACAACTGTGAACATAACAAATAGGTCAAATAATCTCATAAAATTGCAAAAATAGAGGCCATAAAGGATTAAAACAACTGTGAACTTAACAAAAAACAACATTGAACTTAACAAATAGGTCAAATAGTCTCATAAAATTACAAAATAAAGGTTATAAAAGACTAAAAACAACTGTGAACTTAACTAAAACAACTGTGAACTTAACTAAAAAATATGTAAATTAAGTAAATAATAGTCATTTTCATGCAAAAATTATGAATTTAGCTAAAACAACTGTGAACTTCTCCTAATTGTTATTGGAACAAATGTAAAAAATAACTATGAACTTATCAAAAACAACTGTGAACTTGTAACAAATGTGAACTTCTCAAATTTGCTCCAAATTATATGTTGATGCTACTAGTTTGATTCGTATTGACGATACGAAAACAACAGTGGTTTCAGATTATTTTTTTTTGAGTTCTAGATCTTAAGATATTTCATTTTAAAGGTTTGGGAGAAAAAAAAACGAAAAAGCAAGGGGGGAAAGGGACAGCAACAACTGTCCATTTTATGTCGCATAGGGTGCCTTTATCAAAAACGGGAAGTCATTATAAAGCGTGGACCTGGTGGAATTTCTTCAAAATGTGTGTCCTTAGTGATTATTTTCATTAGGACGAGGGACTATTTGATAATTGCCCCTAACTTCTTCTCCGTATAGTTGGCAAACATCTTATCAATTAAAATTAATTAGGTAAACTATTACTTAAAGTATAAAATAAACGTAATTGTCACCCGGTCATAACTTATATCTAGAAAAACATAACTTATTACGCCAACCCGAAACTTCTATCAATTTCTTTTTCTTTTTTTACGATGTCTCAAGTCAAAAGGAAAGGAGAGAAATTGAAACATATGGTTTTTACTAGAGATGTCAATTCGGAAATACAGGACGGGACGAAATTATGATGTCCCACGACAGAAACGGGACTAGACGGGACGGGACTAAAATACTCCGTCCCGTCCCAAATCTACTGCGGGACGCGGAACAATATGGGACTCGTTGACTAGGAGGAATTATGCGTTGACTAGGCGCCAAGGCCACGACCAAGGCTGGCCAAGGACACGACCCAATTATGCTTGATATCCCAGCCAAGGCCTCATATATATAGCTACATGCCACATTGTAGTTTCTTTTTCTTTCGATGTGGAAAAAAATGTCCAAGGTCACGGCCAAGGTCAAGGCCGAGCCAAGGCAAGGCCAAGGCCGGCCGAGCCAAGGCCCAAGACACAGTTTATTGTTTTTCTTTCAATGCGGAAAAAAATGTTCAAGGCCAAGGCAAGGCCAACTCATCACTAACAAGCGTACACGGGAAGAGATGGGCGGGACTATGTTGTCCCGCGACGGGAACGGGACGAGACGGGACGAGACTAAAATATTCCGTCCCATCCCGTCCCATTTGTATGGCGGGACGGGACCGTCCCAACTTGACGGCTCTAGTGTTCACCGAGGGTGAGGCCTGGAACTTCCATTATTTTTTTATTTTTTTGCATATATATATATATATATATATATATATATACACTCCCTCCGTTCACATACTTACTTCACACTTTCTATTTTGGGTGTCAAAATACATACTTCACACTTTGTTTTTTTACTTAAATAAATAGGAAAGTTTATATCATGAAAATATTAATCCTACCCCACTCATTCTCTCTCCTACATTATTTTAATACTCACAACACCATTATAATTTACTATTTCCTTCACTCATTTTCTCTCTATTTTACTTTTACACTCACAACATTTATATCATTATTTTTTTTCTTAATCCCCGCGCAAACAGTAATTGTGAAGCAACTATGTGGACGGAGGGAGTATGTATGTACATAAAAGAAATTAAAAAAAATCGAAAAAGGCTTAAAATTTTTAAAACTGTCTTACTAATAATATAAGGGAAAAAATATTAAATTTTAGGGCAAGGAAACAAAGAAAATACACACATTGATAACTTACTAAAATACAACGACCTCCAAAATATATTTTTTTTAAATATGAAAATGATTTTTTGCCAATCATAAACTACTCAAACTATAATACATATAGAATTTTCCCAACGATAGTCGTAGAATAATTAAATTTAAAAGAATTATAGGGGAAAAGGGTTATACATTTAATTGTTATGTACTCCCTCCGTCCCATTAGAAATCAATCAGTTACTACTGTACTCGCATGAATTAAGAAAAAAAATAATGATATAAATATTGTGAGTGTAAAAGTAAAATAGAAGAGAGAATGAGTGGAGGAAATAATAAATTATAATGATGTTGTGAGTATTAAAATAATGTAGGAGAGAGAATGAGTGGAGGGAATAGTAGAGATTTTTTGCTATTTTAGAAAGTGTGTGATTTGTAGCGGGACGCCCAATGAAAAAAATGTGTGATTTGTAGTGGGTCGAAGAGAGTATATAATATGTTTTTACATCAAACTTTTGACACATCCACGATGATAATACCCCAAAAACAACAACTATACGGCCAACTGACATAATTCACCCCTAATAAACCTACAATAAGCACCTAGATCAATTTGCAATCATATTTTCTCCATTTTTCTGTAATTCTTAAGCCAAATTGCAACCAAAACGATGACTAATCACTCGTATCAATGGATAATGACAGCGTTGATCTAAATTTAAATTCAATCACCACTAAAACACTTCAAACACACATATCGATACTCTATTAACCTAAAATTACTATTATTGTTTTGATTTCACTTGCTTTAAAGCGATTTTGTAGATCCACGTACAATTCGATTAAGGACTCTATATTTTATTTTATTTTGAAATTTCTAACAATTTAATATCGATTCTAAGCCGGAGGGTATTGAAAATAAAACCGCTCCTTATTTAAAAAAAACACTCGTAACATATCATTAAAGAATTGTGCAAAACTCGTAAACGTTATTTATTCGGTAGTAACTGAGTTGCCTTTTCAATCTCCAAAAAAAAGAACCAAAGATGATGAACGAAAATCAGCAATCCATCCTTCTGCAATCATCTTCTCGATTCCCACCCCCTCAAGGTTCATCAATTTCGTCTCCAAACTATCCAAACCTCATTCGATTTCAATCAATATCAACTAATTTTGTTTTCAGGGATCAAGATTTCATATGGAACAGCCGGATTCAGAGCCGAGGCTGTGGTTCTTCGATCGACGGTATTTAGGGTTGGGATTTTGGCAGCACTTAGATCGCTGAAAACCCAATCTGTGATTGGATTGATGATCACTGCTTCACATAATCAAGTGAATGATAATGGAGTCAAAATTGCTGATCCTAGTGGTGGTATGCTCACGCAAGATTGGGAACCTTTTGCCGACGAGCTTGCAGGTGCTGCTGATCAGCATCGTCTCCTCCAGGTTCTCTCTCTCTCTCTCTCTCGGTTGTTGATATTGATGATTGGGGAAATGTTGAATGGGGAAATGTTGAAGAGCTGGTCTCCCATGAGAACAGCTATATCCGTCTCATGAATGAGACGGGTCGGAATGACCCGAAGCCCGGACACATCTCGTGTGAGTTCACACGAGACACATCTCGTGTAAACTCACACTAGACACATCTCGTGTGAGTTCACACGAGATGTGTCTCGTGTAAAGTCACACGAGATGTGTCTCGTGTATACTTACACGAGACGGGCAAGGGCAGGAGCGGGTTTCGGGTCGGAATGACCCGTCTCATGAATGAGACGGGTATCCCTGTTCTCACATAAGTTTTTGTCAATGTTGAATGAGGAAATGTCTATGAAGTACTATTGGGTTTTTGTGTCGTTAATGCCTTTTCTTTTGTTCAAAGTGTCATGTTTATACATTTAAGAGTCTATCATAGGAGTATATTAGGTCTCATTCAACACTGCTTGATACTGGTTTTCAATTGGTTAGAGCTACATTTTGGCAAGTTAGGATTTGGGTAAACGACAAATTGGGGTAACGCACTATAGGATTTTTTACAATTAGTGGAAAATACTACGATTTGACATCTTAATATAACGTAATTTACCATCTCATTTCAATAATGAAACGTACCCTAACGACATTAAAAAGATAACTAAAATCTCAACAAAAAAAAAAGAAAAAAAGAAAAAAATAACACTCATTAAATATATTTAACATTCGTTTTCCTACCAACATTCAAAATATCGAATCCAAAAACTAATTTCAGTCCATTTTTGCAACTCACATTCGAAAACCCACATTTTTAAACTCCAAATTTCAAAACCTACATTCAAAATTCCAAATTCAAATACAAATAGTTTAACTAATAAATCAATAAACCAAAATCCCAAATTCAATATGAGATATTTTGTGTGTGTTTGAGGGGCGAGGTCGAAAAACAATGTCAAATTCACATCCGGATCGAAACATTTTGATCTCATTTTTTAGTGAAACTTTGACCCAGAATCGAAGGGAGAATGGAGGGGTAGGGGCATGGTCGTCCGCGACTATGGGGTGCAGGCAATTTTCCTGTTAGGTGAGGCAGGAAAAAGACGCATGTATGCCTAAATCTGGAAGATTGAGAGACGAGGGGGATGGGAAGGCATTGGGGCGGAGGAGTGCAAGGTCGGATGGTAGTGAGAGGCGGTGTGTGAGGAAGAGATGATACAGAGAGACGTGTGGGGGAGGGGGAAGGGGCCGTGGTGGCATTGAAGTGGTGGGAGAGGGTGGCAAGTGAGTGAGATCGGGGCGGAGGAGAAGCTTAAAGAAGAAGAGGGTTTTTTTTGTTGAGAATGTTTGTGAAACTTTGAAATTTTTTATTTATTTTGGTTTTGATTTTCGGATTAGATTTTTTTTTGTTTGAATTCTGGGTTCATAGGTGTTCATCCATGTTTTTTTAAACGATTGTTAGTTTATGTAACGATTTGGTTCATTTCGTTAATGAAAATTAATCATTTAACGGAGTTACCTTAATTGTAATAAGACTCAAAAGTACGTTACATTATGTTGTTAATTCTTAGTATGTTACCTTTAATGTAAGCGGGAGTGTAGTACGTTCCATGAACTTGTAATTATTCCGTTAAGATTTGTAATTGTATTTTTTGAATCCCTATACTCCCTCCGTCCCGCCCGAAGCTTCACCTTTTACCCAAATGGGTGTCCCGGTAGAAGCTTCACCTTTCCTAAAATGGTAATAAATGTGGGCCCTATTTGTCAACCCCACTCACTTTTTCCTCTCACATACTTAAATTGTGAGGCCCACTTGTTATATCCACTAACTTTCCCCCCTCACGTATTTAAATTGTGGGCCCCACTTGTCATATCCATTCACTTCTTCCCTCTCACAACCCATTTTCCACTCATCACTTTTCTTAATTTGCGTGCTTCACCAAAATGGTGAAGCATCGGGCGGGACGGAGGGAGTATATAATATGTGAACCCCCACGTTCCCAATCGAAAAATGTGGAAATTTAGTACTCCCTCTGTCGCAAAACGAATGTCCAAAAAAAAATTCAACTTTGCTTTTGGTCGAGAGCAATTTTGAAATTTTTAGGACATTCGTTTTAGGACGGAGGGAGTATGACTTATAAGCGGCCCCTCGACTATCACTTGTCATCAAATCATCAATGGACTTTTGGCTGGCTTGTGTGGGCTGTGTTTGACAAAAATATGATCTTTGAAAAATATGAATATTTGATGCTTGAATGTTATAAATGGGACTCCCTTTTTTGGTACAATGGGAAAATGGAAGTGCAAATCTTTTCTTGGGATGGTGGGAGTACTTTTATTGAATTTGTAAAGACAATTAATATAAATCCTTGGTAAAATGTTAATGAAACTACCAATGAAATCAAATTTTGACTTGACATGGGTAATGGAGGGAATTTTTTTCCCATCTTTAATTAGTGCATCCCTTTTATTGTGTCTTTTGAAACAGTTGGTTATTGAGTTTGTGAAGAAGGAAGATATACAACTTGAAGGAGCAGGAGAAGCACGGATATTACTTGGAAGAGACACTCGGCCAAGTGGGGAGATCCTCATTGAGGCCGCAAAACAAGTACGCAGATTGACTTGTTCATACTAAACTACATGCCACAAGGCAGGCGGGAACCTGTTAATGTTATTGGCCACATATCTATTTAAGTATTTAGTTATCTTTGTTTGCATGAGATTGAAGAAATGACATATTTCAAAAACAAAACTGTTACTCCCTCTGTCCCAAAATGAATGTCCAAAATCTTTTCAAATTTGCTCTTGATCAAGAGCAAATTTGAGCATTTTTTGGACATTCATTTTGGGAAAGAGGGATCGTATCTTATTTCTCCACGTGGTAATTCACTTTTGTTTGTGCTCCTAAATTGCTGTTCTGGATGTGGCATTTTGTCTGCCAATATACTTTCTGCTGTGTAGCTTCTTTCCTCTTAATGATGCACATTTCTATTCTTAGTTTGCTTAATTATGTTGAATTTGTTAATCATACTTGATAACTGACCATTGATGCTCAATTTAAGGGAATCAGCTCTATAGTTGGGGCCACTGCCATTGACTTGGGAGTTCTAACAACACCACAATTGCATTGGATGGTTCGTGCTACTAATAAGGGCACTAAAGCAACTGAGAGTGATTACTTTGAACAGTTGTCAAACTCATTCAGGTTGGTTTAATTACATAACTGTACATTTTCTGCAGTTTCTTTAGAACAATTACAATTATATGTAATTAATGCACTTCTATTGTTGCCAGGTCCTTGATAGATTTGATACCTCCCAAAATTTCGAACAATTATACCAGTGAAAAACTGGCTGTGGATGGGTCAAATGGAGTGGGTGGAGAGAAGCTTGAAGTTCTGAAGAAAATGTTAAATTTGGATATAGAAATTCGCAATTCAGGTAAAGATGGTCTACTTAATGAAGAAGTCGGTGCTGATTATGTGCAGAAAGAGAAGGTTGTTCCACGTGGGTTCGGAGCTGAAGATGTTGGGATCAGGTGAGCTGTCTTCCAATTGGTTTCTACATAAAAAACCTGAATAGTTTTTTTGTCCGAATTTGTTATTTAATTTTAAATTAAGTTTAATCTATATCTCGGTGGGACCCCTTTTTCTTACCATATACTCCGTCCTTCCCAATTCATATTGCAAAATATTGTCGGGCACGGGTATTAAGAGGGAGTATATATATTAGGGGCAGTTCCAAATAGTCCCCCATCCTAATGGAAAAGACCACCAACATGGAAACTACCCAGCAGGTCCTCGAAATTATCCTTTCCATGTGTGTCCCTGCTAATTGGGTGAAATTACACCTGTGCCACTCATTTAATGATGTGCACACGTGTCCTTAAAGGCCAGCTGTGACACTCTATCTCCTCCCTCGTTTTTCTTTTTTTTTCTTCCCTCAAAACTTTATAATGAAATATCTTAAAATTCATAATTCAAAAAAATAAATAAAAAAATCCGAGACCACCATTGTGTTTTAAATTACTACCATTAACATATAATATGAACAACTTTGATAAGTTCACAATTGTTCCAAGTTCACAGTTGTTTTTAAAAAAGTTTCACATTTGTTTTTCACAATTGTTCCAAGAACAAAGAAGAGAAGTTCGCAGTTGTGTTAGTAAAGTTCATAATTTCTGCATAAATATGTCTTTTATTTTGTTTAATTCACAGTTGTTTATCTTAAGTTCTCAATCGTTTTTAGTCTTTTATATGGTCTCTATTTTTGCTATTTTATGAAATTATTTGACATATTTGTTAAGTTCACAGTTGTTTATAGTTAAGTTCACATTTGTTTTAGTCTTTAATGACCTCTATTTTTGCTATTTTACGAGATTTTTTTGACATTTGTTAATTTCACGGTTGTTTTTTGTTAAATTGACAACCGTTTTTAGTATTTTATGGCCTGTATTTTTGCTATTTTATGAGATTATTTGTCATATTTGTGAAGTTCACAGTTGTTTATGGTTATGTTCACAGTTGTTTATAGTCTTTTATGGCCTCTATTTTTACTATTTTATGAGATTATTTGACATATTTGTTAAATTCATTGTTGTTTTTAGTTAAATTCACAGTTGTTTTTAGTCTTTTTATTACCTCTAATTTTGCTATTTTATAAGATTATTTGACATATTTGTTAATTCCTGCATGAAAATGTCTTATATTTGACTTATTTCAAAGTTGCTTATAGTTTAGTTCACATTTGTTTTGTCTTTTATAGCCTCTATTTTGGCTACTTAATGAGATTATTTGACATATTTGTTATTTTCTGCATGAAAATGATTAGTATTGTTACTGCTCAAGAATGTGAATATGGCTAGTATTGTTACTTTTGATTTTTGCTATCCTAGACATATAGCCTATGATTTTACTAAAAGAAAAAGAACACAAAAAGTATCTACACTAGTCAAGCTCAAATCCAACATTAATTGTTGCTCAAATCTCATTCAAGTTGACTACTAAAATTAAATAGTAATCCCTCTGTCCAAAACTTCAGGCATCCGATTCTAAATAAAAATATAAAAACTGAAACTAATTTATTTTTATTTATTTATTCACACAAAAAAAAAACATTCCATCCTTCACTTTTACCGAATTCAAAGTTATATTATACTAAATAAAACTATACATAAGTTGATTCAATTTAACATAAATTCTTTTAGTAGCACTAAATATTATAGCTTCATCTCAGCAATCCTCCACCACAATTGTACAAGAAGTAGCCATCAGTAGAGATATCAAAGAGAAGAAGTCATTCTACTCTCCAAGTGATATGTCTTATTTTTCTGTGCTTTCTCCTTTTCAACCTACCTGTTTCTTCCACTTAGCATGCATCCTGGGTCGAATTTGCTTTGAGTTTCACCCATCATCTAAATATAAGTGTGAAAAACACATGAATTTCATGAAAAAAAAATCAACAAAATTTTATTACATTTTTCCCAAAATGAATGAGCAAAAAATTTTCAAATTTTACTCTTGATCAAAAATAAATTTGATTTTTTTATTCATTCATTTTGGGACGGGGGAGTTACCCGAGTCTAAATTGTAATGAATAGTGCAAGACACCCACTAGATATAGTAATTTTAAAAACAAAAATTTCAATTTCTCAAATAAACATCACTGTCCAGTAAAATGAATTTATTCCAATTCCTACGCAAAGTCAAAATAAAATTATCTCATTTTGACCATACTTCCAGCCATACATTTTTTTTGGGTAGAAAGGAAATAAATATTTTCAGCAAATACTGAGCCTAAATGGCGGAGAAGCCGGAGATATTGCAAAGGGATGGAACTTAAGGAAACATGCTACAGATGGCGGGGCAAAATAGATCTAAAGAAATAAAGGACTTTGGATGCATTAGAATCTCTTGCGTACAAGCCGGTGTTGAATCATATAGTTCTTTAATGTGAAGAAACGAAGATGGCCGACGGGATCAGATTGTTACCGGAGGGGAAGGGTGGCCGGATATGGGAGGGTAAATAGAGAAAGTAAGCCATAGAGGAAGTTTACCGGAGATGAAGGAGGCAGCCAGCCTGAGCCAGAGTCGTTCGAACGGAGGCGGATTTGAGGCTTCTCTGGTGTGAGTGGCTAGAGTTGGACAAAGAAGGGAGGAAAGGTTGGTCAGAGGAAGGGAAAGGTTGCCGGAGGTTGGGAGGGAAGGGTGACCGGCGGTTAAGAAGGTAGAGAGAGAAAGGAGAGGGGGGGGGGGAGAGATGTCCCTTATGAGGAGAGAGGAGGTGAGCGGTTTTGTTTAGGGTTAGGAGGGTAGTTTGGGTATTATGAAAATTCATTAAACAAGCAAAGGACTAGATGGAATTTCGATTCTGATGTTGGACTAGGTGGTTAAATTACAAATTCCATTATCCTTATTGGTTGATTCCCTTAGGGTGGAGGACCCAACGGTAATTTCCCCATAATATTAAAGTGTTGCTTGTGAGAGTAGCTGATGGGGTATAGGAGAGAGAAGGTAGGGTAGGGAATGGTTAGTAGATAGTTGTTGTGAGTATGACAATTGGACCCCATTAAATAAAAAGTATTAAAAACTTGCCATTTTAGGATTTTGCAATTAAGTGGGATACCTAAAATGACAAATTTTACAATTTCAAATGAGACGGAGGGATAATCTTTATTTGGTAGTATATTCTTACCCTGTATCACTGTTGCCTTCGTTATGTCTTTAAATATGAATTTCTGAAAGTCGAAACTCAGTAATAAAACTGACGTTTAGTTTGCCATGGGTTGAAGGGAAGTAGGAACTAATTATTTGGATCTTTTTAGTGTTTCAGGTGTACTAGTCTGGATGGAGATGCTGATCGCCTTGTATATTTTACCGTTCTAAGAAATAGTAACAATAAAGTTGACTTAGTTGATGGTGACAAGATATTGTCTTTGTTTGCTTTATTTATCAAGGAGCAACTAAGTATCCTCAATGAGTCGGAAGATAAAAAAGTCAAACCACTTGTTGGTGTTGTACAGACAGCTTATGCAAATGGTGCATCCACTGATTTCCTGAAAGAATTGGGCCTAGAAGTTGTGTTTACACCCACAGGAGTGAAATACTTGCATGCAAAAGCTGAGGAGTATGATATTGGAATTTATTTTGAAGCAAATGGTCATGGAACTATTTTGTTTTCTGAACATTTCTTAAGCTGGTTGGACGGTAGAATAAATGAGCTTTCTTCGACATCCAAAGGTTGATTCTTCAGTTTCCTTGCTCTATTTATTGTCTCCAATATTTTCAATAATGGCGAATATGCTTTAGATTATGCCCCCAGTCCCACAATAAATGTCGCATTATCGGTTTTGGTCTGTCCCAAAAATAAATGTTGCATTTCTAATTAAGGAAATAATCTTAGTGCAATTTTAACATTGCATAAGCAATTTACAAACAAGTAAAACACATTCCTTAAAAATATTGACAAGTTAAATGCGAGATTTTTATGAGACGGAGAGAGTAATTGGTTAAGGCTAGGAAGACTGAAATGTTGAATCAATGACATAGCTGAATATTCCTTTCAGGTTCAGAACTGCAAAAGGCTGCATTGAGGCTGTCAGCGGTTAGTAAGTTGATTAATCAGGCGGTAGGAGATGCTCTGAGTGGGTTGCTATTGGTCGAAGTTATCTTACAACATATGGGATGGTCCGTCCACAAATGGAATGATCTCTATCACGATTTACCTAGTAGACAACTCAAGGTCAGTCCCTTAATATGAATTTTGTATCCAGTTCCTTAAATTATCAAGGATAACTGGACTTTTTTTTTTTTTTTAATTTGTAATTGTAACATTAACTGGAAATTTGTTTATGATGCTGAAGGTACAAAATCTAAGGTCTACGTTAGCATTAAAAGGGCATGACGTTGGACAATTATATTTTATAATAAAGGGCGTGTACCATCTTTTTTTACTAGTTGTTTGTAGCTACGAAACATTTAGTTGAAAAAGTTGAGCTTGAACAATGTGAGGAATTTATTCAGAGCAATAATGGACAATTGAGGGCTGACTGGATAAATGGAGATAAGTTGGTCTGGATCGAAGGAGATAAGTTAAACGGGCTCAAAACCTTAGTCATGATAAATTAAAACCATATATTCATAGGGAATCTGATGCTTGTTGATGATCATGATAAGCTGCAGATAATTTTTATATCATAAGATCCTATTATTATTAGTAGTAGTATTTTTTGTGCATCATAAGAGCCTTTCCGTATTAAAAAAAATAGTCTTTCCCATATAGAGTGCATCTGCAAGACAAATCCTCTATTCATGATGAACCAGTTTTATATGATGAAGAGGACTTAGATCCATACCTGCGAGCGAAATCATAGGTTGTACTCCTACTCCCTCCATCCCTAAATGAATTTCCAAATTTCATTTTAAGAGACGGCCTAAATGAATGTCCAAATTTCATTTTAAGAGACGTTCTAAAGATGTTCACTTTTTATGGATGCAAGTATAAAATAACTAGTGAATTTTTTTTCGTAAAAACATTTAGGGACAATTTTTTTTCTTCCCAAAAATGACATTCATTTTGGGACAAAAATTTCTTGAATATTGACATTCATTTAGGAATAGAGGGAGTACTATTTATCCTTAAGCAAAAAACTCACTTCGTATCAGTTTAAAGATGGTGAGTGAATTGGAGATTGTGATAAAAGGGATTAAGAATTTTAAAATGGGGTGATTATCGGCTGATTTTTTAATCCACTCATCAAAATTCCCCTTTATCTTCACCTAATAAGAGAAAAATACTCAATATCTTATGTGACAAGAAGCCAAAGCTTCTTTCTTTGACATGTTTGAGCCCATGTTACATCTCTTCCTGAACATAAATGTTAGACAGAAATACTTGAAACAAGAAAAATATAAGATCATGCTGACGTGGCACTTGCCACGTCAGATGTGCTCGTTTCATGACACATGTAAGATGTCTAGTATCACTCCGTTGCCAAAAATGGTGGCTTTGAACTGATTCATTATGTTTCTTGTTCTCAGGTTAAGGTTGCTGATAGAACTGCTGTTGTCACAACAAATGCAGAAACTTTGGTTGCGAAGCCTATTGGCATTCAAGAAGCCATTAATGCTTTAACTGGTAACTGCATCCATCCACTCTTGCATTTTTCTCTATTTGCAATGCCAGTTTCTTCCGGTTTCATGCTCCCTCCGTCCCAAAATAGATAGTCCCATTTGAATGTCAAACTTTTAGGAAACTTTATCTACGTGAAACTGCACTCTTAAGTATTATGTCCATAGAAATGGGATTGTGTTTTTAGCAGTGGTGGCCTGGTGGCCCAGGTTTTTTTAAAGGGGGCGGGGTGGTAATACCATCATTACTAATTAAAAGGTGGCAAAAAAGTATTTAGTGCATTTTTTCTTTACATAAACGGGGCAAGTATCATTAAATTGCACTAAAATCCTTAAATTCTTACAACATTTGCACTAGTAAGCATTTTTTTAATCTAATGGGGGCAGTTACCCCCATTAACACATGCATAGCTCCGTCAGTGGATTTTAGGACAAACCAAGAATTTAAATGAAGCTATATTAAGTATCAAGAGCAAATTTGAATTTATTTTGGACATTCATTTAGGACAGAGGGAGTATAATTTAACGCAAGTGAGAAACTTCGTCGCCTAGTTAAATTGATTCAGGTAGGAGCTCGTTAGACATTTAAAACCTCTCTTATCCTCAAACGACGCAAAAATCACTCTTATTAGTTGCTCCAACTTATGTATTTACAAGTCATTTGCAATTAAAACTTGCCCTAAACATGATGGTTTGTAATTTCTGACCATCTTTTTTTTTTTTTGTGTTGTTTGTTGGTGGCAGGCAAATACCCTAGAGGCAGATGCTTCATAAGGCCATCAGGAACGGAGGACGTAGTTAGAGTTTATGCAGAAGCAAGCACACAAGAAGCTGCAGACGACCTAGCAACTTCAGTAGCAAGGCTCGTCGAACAATTTCTCGGGTTTGGAAGCTCTTGAAGCTAATTAATTCAACTGAAAGTTTTGAGTTTTCAGATTCTTAGATTTTTCAGCTGATTATAACCCCTTGTTCTTCCTTATTTATTCAAGAAAATCTTGTACAAATTGGTTGATAGTCCTTATGTTTGACTTGAGTTTCCTCTCTTAGTTGTGGATAGTTAATTTTTAACTCTTTGTATTTGCAATTATTAAGATAATATTTTTCGTATTGAAAAAAATTACTGTGTAATTAATAAATTTAAAATTATGGAAAATATGAAAAAGAAAAAAAAAAGAATTATTTTTTATAAATAAAATAAAGGCTTAAAAGATTTAAATTTATTAAGTAAAAGTTAAATTTACTACTATAATAATGCGTTTTTTTTTCCTTAAAAATCATGCAATAAATACAAAATTATTTTAAGAACGAAATGATTTTAGTACAAACAAATAAAATTATTTCCTTAATCATGCAATAAATACAAAATTATTTATTTCAACGACTGTTACAATAGTCCATTCAGCAGAGAATCAAAGCAGCATAACTTAATGATTCTAGTAGGTGGCACTTAATCATGAAGAATCGCATGTACTACTTTTATTTATTGCAATATTTATCTTTAGAGATATTGATTATATTGGGAATTAACAAATCTTAAATATGACATATAAGGATCTTGAGTCACCCGCGTTGTTACAAATTGATTTTAACGTGAAACCTCAAACTTTAAAATTCAACGATTATAAGTTATTAAAATTGACGTCATCGATAATGCATAATCATTGTATTACTAATAGTGCACATAATGATAAACAAAAATGATACACCCTCCGTCGAATAAATGTCCACAATGTATTTATTTAAACAATTTAATAGCAAAAATGTATAAATACCCTTGCTATTTATTTTCTAACCATTTAGCTCTGCGATAATAAAATGATTAAAAAGGAATTTCAACCTCTCCTCAATAATATACTGATGTTGACGAAGTCAAACTATTGAGCATTGACTAACTCCCAAACCAACTCGATCCCAATTAACAAATTCCCTCATTTACTCGTAATAATATTTTTGTAACAATTATTGCAGTTGATTAATTATTACTCCCTCCGTCCCATTAAGCTTAAGAAGATTCTATTTTGCGCGAGAATTAAGGAATATTATTATAGTATTAGGAGAGAGAATGAGTGGAAGAAGTGTTGTGAGTGTGAAAAATTAAATAGGAGAGAGAATGAGTGAAGGGAATATTAAATTATAATGTGTTGTGAGTATTAAAATAATATAGGAGAGAGAATGAGTGGAGAGAATAGTGATTTAAGGTTTTCTTTTTGGGATTTCTTAAGACTTATGGGACGCCCAAAATGAAAAATTTTCTTAAGACTTATGGGACAGAGGGAGTATATCTTTTCAAATTCCCTCTTACCAATAAATTTGATATTTCAAGAATTAAATAAATTAACAGAAAAGAAAATGGAATCGTTAAACTGTTATATAATACTAGAAAACAATCATTGCGTCCCACAAGAGTTGACATTCACTCCGTTCGTTCGAAGTGACTTATTATAATTTTTTCTTTCGGAATGAAAATTAAAAAATACTACTAATATAATAATAGCAAAGAGAATGAGTAGATGAAGTATTGTGAGTATAAAAAGTAAATTAAAATATGAGAGAGAATGAGTGGAAAAAATATTAAGTAGATTGTTGTTGTGACTATGATAAATTAGTTTCATTAACTATATAAAATAATATAAATTTGTCATTTTAAAAGGTACTAAGTCGATCGAGTGGGACACATAAAACGTAAAACGTAAAATGATATTTATTCTAACATTGTGGGTATACTATAATGTCACTTGATGAAATTTAGGATCTTTAAAAAATGTTGGTCTTCTTCTAAGATACTACTCGGTCGTATATGAACTATATATTGATACTTAAAAAATACTCCCTCCGTTCACTTATTTATTTTACACTTTTTATTTTGGGCGTTCAAATACATACTTCATATTTTATTTTTTTACTTAAAATGGAAAGTTTTTATCACTATTTCCTCCACTCATTCTCTCTCCTACATTATTTTAATACTCACAACACCATTATAATTTACTATTCCTTCCACTCATTCTCTCTCCTATTTTACTTTTACACTCACAACATTTATATCATTATTTTTTTCCTTGATCCCCGCATAAGCAGTAATTGTGAACTAACTAAATGGACGAAGGGAGTATATAGTATATAAATACATTGGGGTAGTTGGCGAAAGACTCAGATCAGTTAACGGTGTTATGTTAGTTGTTAAATAGTTACCTAAAAACTTTAGTTCTAATGATTAGTTGTTAAACAGTCATAAAAAAACTTTAGTTCTAATAATATTCGATATTAGTTTTCATAGTGGAGGTAGTGAATTCGAATTAATTATGTTAATTATAGTATATGCTAACTTATTTATAAGCAATTTGATGTAGCCTAAGGACATACTCCCCTCCGTCCCACGATAATATATAAAATTTTCTTTTTGGGCGTCCCACAATAATATATAACTTTCCTAAAATGAAAAGGAATCTTTACTATTCCCTCCACTCATTCTCTCTCCTACATTATTTTAATACTCACATCACCATTATAATTTACTATTCTCTCTACTCATTCTCTCTCCTATTTTATTTTCACACTCACAACACTTTCAATATAATACTTTCTCCTTAATTTTCGTGCATTGACAAAAGTCTATAAAACTATATGGGACGGAGGGAGTATATTTTATCATTAATAAAATAAAAAACCCAATTTCTTTAAAAAAAAAAATAGTTGTTAATAGCGCTTCCGTCCTTCTGAAATAATTTCTTATCTTTAGAGAGAAATTTGAGCGGGAGAAATTCAACCCCGAAAACTTGCAAGCTCAATAACAAAGGTTTTAGTGATATGCGAACCCAACAACAAGAATTTGAGTGAGAGGGATCAAACTACCGAGATTTCTTGACTTAGATTATTAAAATTGATTAAGCTGTTAATTTCTAGACTTCGATATCTCTTTCCATACAAAAGGTCAGGGTTGAGACTCTACCACATGCAATTTCTAGCACTTTCAAGTGTCACTTTTATAATTGATTAATCCGTTCATTAATAAAACAATAACGATTTTTTATATAAAAAAATTCATAATTATTAACTAAATTTAAATCAAATTTACCATATACTTAAAAAGTGGGTCTATATTATTAAGACGGTGGAAATTGTTGGAAAAATATGTTGTGTGTGAAGGAAATTGTGTATTTTTCTTACTTGAATCGTTTGTCATTTGACACAGATTATTGTGGGTTCATGTTTCACTCCATGTGAACATCGAAATAGTATATCTAGATGTCCAATTTGAGATTGAATGAGAAAGATATGATAGCTCAAAGTTGATGGGTTTAAAGTGTAAATTTTAGAATTTAACATCACTATTGATGTCATATGGTTCCTAGATTAATGAGGGATTAATAAGGATCATTACCATGAAATTAGGAGTTACAAAGTGTGAAATTAAATCCCATGAATACAAGGTAATGACTTTCATATGGGCGTGGTTATTTGCAAGGCACGCTATTTGCAAGGCACGGAAAATGGACAAAATTGCCCTCCCGTACGCGAACGTTTCGTGTGATTATACACGACTTTGTCAGATATGTTTCGTATAAAAATATACGAAATGTATTGAGTTATTTCGTGTATATTCACACGAAATAATAACAAATATTTCGTGTATTTTCATACGAAACATATCTGACAAAGTCATGTATAATCACACGAAATAAACAGTCTGCATAATTCATACTTCCAAACATAAAAACTGGAAAATTCAAAGACCAATACAGCTTTCTTGAAAAAAATCATAAAAAATGGTATACTTTGCCATATTTCACATCACACATCCAAACTTCCAAACAGTATTTAATGATTCATACATACAAATAAAAAAGGCTCAATAAGTCAAATGATACACTCATACTATGGCCTATTTCTTGAAACTCTTTCTTCGTTCGACGCACCTGGAGAGTCGGTTGAATGTCTCTATCCGAGCTCGTATGGCATGCACCAAGTTACTTGCGCTTGCATCACGACGAGCCTCCCAATATAACGCCGGCGATGGCATCGGGTAATCATTATCTAACATGTGCAAAGCAATATAAAATGGTTTCCAATGTGTCCAAGCACAAGTGTGTCGCGGGTGGTCCTACTCCTTGTGGTACAGCCACCGAAGGCACGTGAAGCCACCGGTTAGCATGTACGAGATGAACACCACATTATACCTCGTGGCAATGATGTGCCCTAGCTCGGGAGGGTCATATAATAATACTCGTGAGCCGGAGGAATAGTAAGCAATGCGATCGTAGAGCTCGTCCATACTTGTCCAAGATATAACTCTCTCGATAAAGCTCGCGCCGACTATGCAGCCTCAAGGCAACACCGTGCGGACTTGAGGCCACATGTCCTCATCTCCGTATATTTGCGCAGTTACAGCTCTATAGCCACAATGTACATCACCCCTCACATCTGTGATGCCTTCAATAAATGGGACCATGAAAGGCATTAATGACAAAGTATACCCAGAAGTATGCGGACTAGTGACTTTGACTTGTCCATTTCCCTTTCCACGACCCCGACCCTGACTCCGACCCCGTCCCCGTCCCCGTCCTCGTCCCCGACCTCGTCCTCTCCCACGAGTTGAAGAAGCTAGTGGTGGAAGAGACGTAGGAGTAGTAGGGCTAGATGGTGTAGTGTTTGAAGCTACTTTCGGATTGGCGCGTGGACTTCAAAGAGTTTCGAGTCCCACGACATCATACTCGATTGGGTTGATGCAATGAATGAAGATCTAGACTGCGCCGCCGGAGGGTGGTGAGCGGGACTCCAAAATATCTCGTCTCGTATGCTCCCAATCTGAAAGTATTCTCGAACCGGTGGTCCTAGGTTTATTTGCCTTTGAAATATGAGGTGGCTCAAAAGCATCTCTGTTTGTGGATGTAGCTCTTCATTTATCGTTTGGAATAACTTTCTCTTGATCGGTTCAAAGTGCGTTACGTACTTCGCTCCACACAGCCTACAAAAGAATTTTCATTGATCGAAGACCTAGCTGACAAGACTGCTCAATGTCCAACTTCTTCCAAAAAGCATGAATCGAAGACAACCCAATCCGTCCCCGTAGCTCAGATGCGTGCAATCTCGTGACTGCATGGAAGTCCACGTGTTCGCCTAATATAACACCCACATTCTGAGGGATCCATGACATTATCCCCACTACGAGACCGCTCTTTTTTGATGATGTCCAAGGCTACATTTGACACTCGCCCCAATATGTCGTGATACAGATTACAAGTCTTCATATCAACTGGAATTCTGCTCTTTGCCATCTCCATGCTAGCTTTGATTTTTATTATTTGAATTTCCATGATCTCGTGAGCAACTTTGAAAATTGTGTCAAAATTAGAAGAAGTACTTCCCAACGCATGCTTCAACCTGCTATGCTCACTCTCAGATCTGTTCGTGGTGTGGGTTCCGAAGTGTAGCAACGTATCCGTATGCAATCTTGAATGTGTATTTCAAGATTGCATTTTTATTCTAATGTGTATATGGAACATTGCCAATAGAATCCACATATGACAAAGATAAGATAGTAGCATATGAACTTACTTCATTGGAGCTTGGATTTTGATTTTGATGCGGAGAAGGTGATAAAGGTTGTGGAGAATCTTGATTTGGTGCCCTTTCGTCTTCTTCTTCAAAGATAAATTCTATATCATCAAGGTTAATATCATCGTAACAATGTGAGGAATCCATAATATGATTGTAAGAAATTGGATAATGTGTGTTATTGAATGGTGAATGGGGCTGCTGGTTTAACGCTGCTGGTTGCGTTTGTGTATAAATATGATTGACGTCGTTTAATAGCTGCTGGGACGAAATATGAATGACGGCGTTTAACTCGTTTTGTGTATAAATGCACGAAACAAACTTATCATTATCGTGTAATAATACACGAAATACTAGCAAGATTTTCGTATAATAACACACGAAATATGAAGCAATATCTCGTGTATTGTCATACGAAATTAATTTGAGCAATATATTTCATCTATTTTCTTTTTTTAATTTTTTTCTAAATTCTAGATGACATTTAAAGTGTTTTTCATCTACATGAGTTTCCTCAAAATCCAAATGGAAATTGAGTTACAAATATTTGCCATTATTTAGGGTTTTTAGGGTTTTATGTGTCCCGATCTTGTGAAAAATGGTATACGGCTACCTCGTTTATTTTTTTTTTAATTTTTTTTCTAGATTCTAGATGACATTTAAAGTGTTTTTCATCTACATGAGTTTCCTCAAAATTCAAATGGAAATTGAGTTACAAATATTTGTCATTATTTAGGGTTTTTAGGGTTTTATGTGTCCCGATTTTGTGAAAAATGGTATACGGCTACCTCGTTTATTTTTTTTTAATTTTTTTCTAGATTCTAGATGACATTTAAAGTGTTTTTCATCTACATGAGTTTCCTCAAAATCCAAATGGAAATTGAGTTACAAATATTTGCCATTATTTAGTGGTTTTTAGGTTTTATGTGTCCCGATCTTGTGAAAAATGGTATACGGCTACCTCGTTTATTTTTTTTTAATTTTTTTCTAGATTCTAGATGACATTTAAAGTGTTTTTCATCTACATGAGTTTCCTCAAAATCCAAATGGAAATTGAGTTACAAATATTTGCCATTATTTAGGGTTTTTAGGGTTTTATGTGTCCCGATCTTGTGAAAAATGGTATACGGCTACCTCGTTTATTTTTTTTATTATTTTTCTAGATTCTAGATGCCATTTAAAGTGTTTTTCATCTTCATGAGTTTCCTCAAAATCCAAATGGAAATTGAGTTACAAATATTTGCCATTATTTAGGGTTTTTAGGGTTTTATGTGTCCCGATCTTGTGAAAAATGGTATACGACTACCTGGTGTATTTTTTTTAATTTTTTTCTACATTCTATATGACATTTAAAGTGTTTTTCATCTACATGAGTTTCCTCAAAATCCAAATGTAAATTGAGTTACAAATATTTGCCATTATTTAGGGTTTTTAGGGTTTTATGTGTCCCGATCTTGTGAAAAATGGTATACGGCTACCTCGTTTTTTTTTTTTTAATTTTTTATAGATTCTAGATGAAATTTAAAGTGTTTTTCATCTACATGAGTTTCCTCAAAATCCAAATAGAAATTGAGTTACAAATATTTGCCATTATTTAGGGTTTTTAGGGTTTTATGTGTCCCGATCTTGTGAAAAATGGTATACGGCTACCTCTTTTATTTTTTTTTAATTTTTTTATAGATTCTAGATGACATTTAAAGTGTTTTTCATCTACATGAGTTTCCTCAAAATCCAAATGAAAATTGAGTTACAAATATTTGCCATTATTTAGGGTTTTTAGGGTTTTATGTGTCCCGATCTTGTGAAAAATGGTATACGGCTAACTCGTTTTTTTTTTTTTTAATTTTTTTCTAGATTCTAGATGACATTTAAAGTGTTTTTCATCTACATGAGTTTCCTCAAAATCCAAATGGAAATTGAGTTACAAATATTTGCCATTATTTAGGGTTTTTAGGATTTTAGGTGTCCCGATCTTGTGAAAAATGGTATACGGCTACCTCGTTTATTTTTTTTTAATTTTTTTCTACATTCTAGATGACATTTAAAGTGTTTTTCTTCTGCATGAGTTTCCTCAAAATCCAAATGGAAATTGAGTTACAAATATTTGCCATTATTTAGGGTTTTTAGGGTTTTATGTGTCCCGATCTTGTGAAAAATGGTATACGGCTACCTCGTTTATTTTTTTTTTAATTTTTTTTCTAGATTCTAGATTAAATTTAAAGTGTTTTTAATCTACATGAGTTTCCTCAAAATCCAAATGGAAATTGAGTTACAAATATTTGCCATTATTTAGGGTTTTTAGGGTTTTATGTGTCCCGATCTTGTGAAAAATGGTATACGGCTACCTCGTTTATTTTTTTTTTAATTTTTTTCTAGATTCTAGATGACATTTAAAGTGTTTTTCATCTACATGAGTTTCCTCAAAATCCAAATGGAAATTGAGTTACAAATATTTGCCATTATTTAGGGTTTTTAGGGTTTTATGTGTCCCGATCTTGTGAAAAATGGTATACGACTACCTCGTTTATTTTTTTTTTAATTTTTTTCTAGATTCTAGATGACATTTAAAGTGTTTTTCATCTACATGAGTTTCCTCAAAATCCAAATGGAAATTGAGTTACAAATATTTGCCATTATTTAGGGTTTTTAGGGTTTTATGTGTCCCGATCTTGTGAAAATGGTATACGGCTACCTCGTTTATTTTTTTTTTTTAATTTTTTTCTAGATTCTAGATGACATTTAAAGTGTTTTTCATCTACATGAGTTTCCTCAAAATCCAAATGGAAATTGAGTTACAAATATTTGCCATTATTTAGGGTTTTTAGGGTTTTATGTGTCCCGATCTTGTGAAAAATGGTATACGGCTACCTCGTTTATTTTTTTTAATTTTTTTCTACATTCTAGATGACATTTATAGTGTTTTTCATCTACATGAGTTTCCTCAAAATTCAAATGGAAATTGAGTTACAAATATTAACATATGTTTCGTATAAAAATACACGAAATTGTAGACATGCATTCGTGTATAACCACACGAAATATAGTCTTAAAATTATATATCACTTTTCGTGTAAAGATACACGAAATTCTTGGCATTATTTCGTGTATAACCACACGAAATATAGTCTTAAAATTATATATCACTTTTCGTGTAGTTTTTTACGAAATATTAGCATATAATTCGTATAAAAATACACGAAATTGTAGACATCATTTCGTGTATAACCACACGAAATGAAGTCTGAACAGACTGTATGTACAGAACAGAGTAAAAAATACATTGAAAAAAAATTCACAAAAATTTACCTTAGACAACATATGGAAAGCAGTTGTGAAAGTAAATTAACAAAAAATACATCAAAATATATAATCCATACAGTGTACATAATCCATACATAAAAAAATATAATCCAAAAATACATCAAAATATATAATCCAAAAATACAGTGTACATAATCCACACATCATCCCAAACTCATCCTAAACCGATAGACACTAAAGGTGATCTCCTAACCTCTCGTGCACCTGTGCAATGGTAGCTCTGACGTCATTAGGTAGCCGGTCATCCGTGAGCAATGGAAGTAGCCTATCTCTGATCGCGGGTAGTGGCTCTGGATGACCATGATGATGTGGAATGTCAGCTGCGGGCTCATGTATCGGATTACTAATCCGAACATGACTCCTAGCTCGAAACCACTCCATATAGTCTGGAGTCACTGGAGGAGATGTAGTCACTTATGGCCCCAAACGACGAACTGGATCGTAAGCCTCCATGTTGTACTCCATCCACTCGGCCCAAACATCATCACGATCGCCATACACCTTCTTGTACCCCTTCTGACCGGCCATCAAAATGCACGTCGAGATAGGCAAGGGGGACATCCTGGGGATCCTCTGCTGGATCACGAACTGCCTGGTCACCCTGGCCGTGCATATACGCCTCGGTGATGTCTAAGAAGCGTATAACACCTCTGAAGTATGAAACTGGTAAAAGCGCATCCACCCCGGTACCATAAGGCGTCCAACATACCTATAACTCACTTTGTTAGCAAACATGAACATAATACTTTCAATGGGACGGAGGGAGTATAACAATTTAAATATAAAAAGCTCACCCTCTCAACAAGCATCCTATCTAGGGTGCACCGAAACACGAGCAGATGCTCCATCTCCCTGCCAGCTATCTCAGTGCGTGACCATCTCCTGGCTCTCTGCCGCCTCCCGCCAATCCGGGCTCAAAGTCGCCGGAAGTCCGGGAAGTACTCGTATATCCAGCCTGAAAAGTATTTTAGAAATATGTCAAAAAAGACATCTGTTTAGGAAAAAAAAGGAGTATTAAATAAATATTAAATATTACCTCTAGGAGAGTCGAACAGCCTCCCATCTGAGCGCATCCGGATCTGGACATCTTCCCCAACTTGCGATAGATGTACGCCAAAGCAGTTGATCCCCAGGCGAGACGCCCAAATCTCTGAAGATACATGCACAGGGAAAGATAAGCCGCAGCATCTTATCCCGACTCTTGTCCACAAACAACAAGGCAACCCAAGAGGAACAGGAGATAAGTGGATGCACGCCGGTCATCCGACATGTCTCGAACGGGCCTCAAAGGCAAGACGGAGCTCACGTAATGTGTAGGACGTGCCCTCGACACCCGATGAGGTGTCTCGTATCCGGCGTAGGTCGTGCTGGATCCGCCGTCCTAACAGAAAACCTATACAACTGACACCTATAAATTGTAAATGAAGAATATGGCAAATGCAAATCAACCAAAGCTCTATATATTGAAAATGAAAAATATAACAACAATATACCTAGAATATGAGTGACGTCATGCATCGTAATCGTCATCTCCTCACGCGCATGTGAAACGTGTTAGTCTCAGGAGACCACCGTTCCACAAATGCCGTCGCCAGCCGCCGAGCTAGTCCTGGCGAATGGTGGTATCATGCAGTGATGGATACCCGTAGCATCGACTGCAGTCAACCATGCTCGATCATCCTCGTCCAGTCTATCACGCGAGAACCTGTTTAAAGATTTATCAATAACAATTTTTAGAATTTCACAATAATGATTACATTAAAACCAATGTTTCGTCAAAGTTTATTTTTGTAAACAAATAGCTTACCTATCGAGATCTTTGTAGCACATGCTGGTATGGAACTTCACCACCGACTGGCTAGTGGGGTTGCCCCAAATCTCTCGGGCTCGGTGATGACCGAACCCGTATAACAAATCACAAACCTCAGGGCCGCCACCTGGGTCGCTCACAATCTGCCATGATGGTGGCTCCTCCTCACCCGCACCCGCACCCTGCCTCCTCCTCCGTCCCTGCCCTCTAGCCACATCCTGACCCCTCCTCCTCCCATGCCTCAATGGTCTAACATCACGTATCTCCGCCTCCGCCTCCTCCTCCTCCTCCGCCGCCTCCTCCTCCTCCTCCGCCGCCTCCCCCTCCTCCTCCTCCTCCTCCGCCTCCGTCGCCTCCTCCTCCTCCCCCTCCTCCTCCTCCTCCTCCTCCTCCTCCTCCTCACCCTCATCAGAGTCAGAAACTAAGACCTCCGCATCTGCCTCGGGAATACCCGTCTCATCATCATCCTCAGAACTCTCATCAACCAAAACAAGCCTGTCATGTTTCTTTTTGGTGCGTCCGGGAAATTTCGTTGCTGCCTTCTCGGCCTTCCTCTTCCTGTTAGACGTAGTCATACGTTCACGTCCCTACAATTTTTTTTAATAAGATAGTTAAATATAACAGTTCACAGTTCACATTTCGTGTGCCTATACACGAAATGTAGTGAGTTATTTCATGTAAATTCATACGAATCATATGGAATCATTTCGTGTATAGGCATACGAAACACAATGGAATAATGTTTAGTTCATTTCGTATGCCTATACACGAAATGCTAAGAACAATTTCGTGTAATTTTCATGCGAGATAGAATGACCAGTTTCGTGTATAGGCATACGAAACAAACTAAACATTGTTCCATTGTGTTTCGTGTGCCTATATACGAAATTTTTGGAACTGCCGTATAATTTTACACGAACTGTTGTGAAACAAAGCACGTGTAAAATTACACGAAACAATCACACCGTAAACATATTTCGCAATACAATTTCAAACCCAGTTCATCAATGGAAACAACAAATTCAAACCCAGTTCATAACATCTCATTTTAAAACCCAGTTCATCAAACTAATTTTTGAATAATAATGATACTCTCTTTGACCTAAACTCCAGAAAATCGAGGCCCGGGAGGGAGGAATTACCTTCTTTACTGGCACGGTGGTAGACGATGTTCCGGCGGCCATGGCAGTGGCGGTAGCGGCGGCGGAAGCGCCGGACTTAACTGCCGAAATTTTCATTTTCACCATTGTAGCGTCACTCGTCGTTCGTGTTCGTCGTTCGTGTACGAGAGAGAGAAGAGAAGCGTGAACGGTGTTGGAGGGAATGAGAGAAATGAAAAAAAAAATTATATATAAATGGGTATTTTCGTCATTTCCATGTGCCTTGCATTTTTCATGCCTTGCAAATAAAATTCACCTTCCATATTAATACAATGATTAATTGAGAATTCATGACATGGTTGTTGAAGCTATAACTAGCTAGAGAAACCCACAACAAATAAAAATAACTTTTCCATCAATCTTCCTCCTCCCCTTTGCAATTTGATCATTTTCTTTCTTTGGCCTCCTAGAAATTTATTCATGGTGATTTTGTCCAAGCATAGTGAGATTCGCTGAAGATTCTAGTGTGCAAGAATAGTCCGGTCCGTCCGTTTTATCCTGGAAGGCGAACGTCCAAAATAACCTCAAGCACAACTCGGTGAGGGAAAAAATGAACGTTTTTGAAATTTTGACATAAACGACATCGTTTGACGCAAGAGAAAATTAAAATATATAAAAAATTAAAATTTTATCAAATATATACAATAATAAAATATTATAATCATTTTTTAATATTAAAATATATAAATTATGTCAAATATTATAAAATTGCCAAAAATTTGTAAAAAACGCGTTTTTTGTTAACTTAACAAAAAACGTGTTTTACCGTCTTCCTCAATAACAACACACAGTTACACACAGATAATAACCTCTCTCTCTCCTTTCTCTCTCTATACGCAAAGGGGAAGTCTGCGTCTTCTTCGTCCTCACCGATCTCCCTCACCAAATCCATTACCGGCGACCTCTCCAATTTCCCCAATTGCAATCGCCCTCACCGTCTTCTCCTTCTCCGGCAACACCAATCCCCTCTCCGTTCCCAGAAACCAACCGGCGACCTCCAACTCTCCTTCAATCGCAATCGCCGGAGCTAATCGTTCCTTCACCGGCGTCCCTCCTCAGCAAAGCTCTTTCTCTCTCAATCCCCTTCATCATTGAACGCCATCTCTGCTCTCCCCAATACAACACACCCTCTCCCCTGTTCTTGACCTTTGATGAAATTGTATTTTCCGTTTTTCAATCAGAAGCTCCGATTGATATTCATAATTAACATTCTTTGGGAATTTGCTATTGGTTGGTGTGGGAATTTGATGTGCCAGTTTTCCATATAAAATGTATCAGATTATATGTTGTTGAATACCAGTTTATAAGTATTTGAGTACCAGTTTGAGAATTTGATGCATTGGTGGACTGGGTAATTAGATGCCAGTGTATGTGTTTTGGAGTGCCAGTCCATGTATTTTGGAGTGTCAATTAGTGTATAATAGAGTGTCAGTAAGTGTGTAACTGAGTGTCAATATATTTTTTGAATGCCAGTTCTTGTAATTTTGAATGCCGATCCATATTTTTTTTTTGAATGCCAGCTTCATGTTTTTTTGAATATACGCAAAAATAATTATCAGTTGTTTTTGAGTGCCGGTATATGCATTTTTGAGTGCCGCAAATGTGTTTTCAAATGCCACCATGTATTTTTGAATGCCGTGTAAAAAGTGCTAGTGCATGTATATTAAGTGACTTTATAAACTAACACTGGCACTTGGTTACACTAACACTGGCACTTTGTTACACTAACACTGGCACTTTGTTAAACTAACACTGACACTTGTTTTACACTAACACCAGCACTTTGATACACTAACACTGGCACTTTATTACACTAACACTGACACTTTTTTACACTGGCACTGGCACTTTGTTACACATGCACTGCTTCGTTGAATTGACCCAAACTTCAGCAAATTAAACCCTTTTTCCACACCATTGAATGACATTTTGTTTATCCAACGAAAAAACGAAGAGCTATGGAATCAAATCACACAGTTATCTCCAATTAATTATGTACCAATCAATAAAGTACCAATCAATTATGTAACGAAGCAGAGTTGACAATGGACATTAATGGCGAAACTAGGGCACGAATTGTAGGTTACAAAATACTCAAACTGAGTGAACGCCGGAGAACGATCGGAGCTTGGGATGGCCAGAGAAGATGACCGGAGCTTGGGATGGCAAGAATTTGTGTAATTACAAAAATACCACCGTTTGTTTTGAAAACACGTTTTTCCTTATCTTAAAAAAAACTAATTTTTTATAAGACCAACTCTATAAAATTAGACTCTATTTATAAAGAAAAAGAAATTATAAACATTTTCAATATTTTTATTTCAATAATATAATTTCAAAAATGTCAAAATTACAAAATACACATATAGCTCGGATCAATTTTCGTTCACGAATTCGTTCATGAAATGAACGAAAATTTTCATTCAAGGCCATGAACGAATATTTAGCCACCACTAATTGACATGAACCAAAATTGGTTCATCAAATTACAAGGACTTAATGATTCTAGTAGGTGGCAGTTAAACACGACAAAATCGCATGTCCTACTTTAATTTATTGCATTATTTATCGTTAGAGATATTGATTACATCGGAAATTGAAAGACCTTACATATGAAATATAAAGATCCTGAGTCACCCTTCTTATTACAAATTGGTTTTAATGTGAAAACTCGAACTTTAAGATTTACAACCATTGATTTAACGATTATAAGTTATTCAAATCGATGTCATCGATAATATCAGTGTTCTAAAAGACCCCGCCTAAGCGCGCCTAGGCACTTGGCCCCTCTTCAACGCCTAGTTCTAAGCCCCGCCTAAGTCCCGACTAGTCCCCGCCTAGGCGTTATGACCGGTTCCGCCGCCTAGCATTCGCCTAGCGCTTTTTAGAACCTTGGATAATACATAATCGTTGTATTACTAACGGTACACATGATAAACAAAATTGATACTCCCTCCATTTTCGATTAAATGTCCAAATTATATTTCTTTAAACATTTTAATAGCAAAAATGTATAAATACCCTTGTTATTTATTTTCTAACCATTTACTTTTTCAATAATAAAATGATTATATAGGAATTTCAACCTTTACTCAATAATATACTGATGTTAACGAAGTCAAACTATTGAGCATTGACTAACTCACAAACCAACTCGGTCCCAATTAACAAATTCCCTCATTTACTCGTAATAATATTTTTATAACAATTATTGCAGTTGATTAATTATTATATCTTTTCAAATTCCCTCTTACCAATAAATTTGATATTTCAAGACTTAAATAAATTAAAAGAAAAGAAAATGGAATCGTTAAACTGTTATATAATACTACAAAACAATCATTGCTTCACAAGAGTTGACATTCACTCCGTTCTAGATCTGACTTATAATTTTTTCTTTTGAGACGAAAATTAAAAAATACTAATATAATAACAGCAAATAGAATGAATAGAGGAAGTATTGTGATTATCAAAAGTAAATTATGAGAAAAAAATAAGTGGGATAAACATTAAGTAAATTGTTGTTGTGACTATGACAAATTAGTCTTATTAACTACTCCCTCCGTCCCAAAATGTTTGTCCCATTTGACTTTTTTGTTGAACTTTGACCACAAATATATGACAATTTAATTATGTTCATGAAATTTTAAAAATTCCTATTGATTCACCATTAATAATATTATCAACAACAACTTTTAGAATTTCATGAACATGATTAATCTCTCATAAATTTGTGGTCAAAGTTCAATAAAAAAGTTAAATGGGACAAACATTTTGAAACGGAGGAAGTATATAAAATAATATAAATTTGTCATTTTGAAAATACTAAGTCGAATGGGATGTCTAAAACGACAAATGATATTTATTCCAACAATGAGGGAATACTATAATGTCACTTGATGAAATTTAGGATCTTTAAAAAATGTTGGTCTTCTTCTAAGATACTACTCGGGTCGGGTCGTATGAACTATAAATTGGTACTTTAAAAAATATACTATATAAATACATTGGGGTAGTTGGCAAAAGACTGACCAGTTAACGGTGTTAGTTGTTAAATAGTTAACGAAAACCTTTAGTTCTAATAATATTCGGTATTAGTTATTAAATAATCACTGAAAAACTTTAATTCTAATTATATTCGGTATTAGTTTTCATAGTGGAGTTAACGAGTTCAAATTATGTTAATTATATATGCTAACCTATTTATAAGCATTTTATGTAGCCTAAGAACAGATTTTCTATCATTAATAAAATAAAAAATCCAATTTCTTTTTTTTTAAAAAAATAGTTGTTAAATAGTGCATCTCCGTCCTTCTGAAATAATTTCTTATCTTTAGAGAGAAATTTGAGTGGGAGAAATTGAACCCCACAAACAAAAAGACTAGCAAGCTCATAACAAAGGTTTTATTAGTGATATGAGAATTTGAGCTATTCATTAATAAAACAATAACGATTATTATAATTGTTTAAACCATTCATTTCTATACCCCGATATCCCTTGAAGGTTAGGTTAGGGATTCAGACCTTACCACATGCAATTTATATCAATTTCAAGTGTCACTTTTATAATTGATTAAGCTATTCATTAATAAAACAATAACGATTTTTTTTATAAAAAAAATTCTTAATTATTAACTAAATTTAAATCAAATTTACCATATACTTAAAAAGTGGGTCTATATTATTAAGACTCTGGAAATATCATCAAATTGGACGAAATAATTATTTTGTGGTTTTAGAAATATTATGATCCATAATTAATAAAAAAAATACAAGAATGATAAATAAAATTAATAACTCCTTTAGATGTTGATAAAAAAAAAAATCTAAATAGGAGAATAAAAGTATACATCATATTACATCTTCCCATATGTCACCAGACTTGTATATAAGGAGAGATCCAATACCCAAATCATGCAACTCTCATTTCTCCTTTGGTCACTTGAGTTCAAATATTTCTCTTGCTAACCATAGGAGAAAAAAATGGGAGAATACTCAAGAACATCTTTGATTTCTATTCTTTTCCTTTTCCTCCTCATTTTCATTTCAATTTCTTCAGCCAAACCAGGGATAAGAAAACATTACAAACCATGTAAAACCCTAGTCTTATATTTCCATGACATTATGTACAATGGCCATAACGCCGCTAATGCCACATCCATCATTGCCGCCGCCCCAGAAGGCGGCAAACGGACACTCCCAGGCGATAACTTCAATTTTGGCTACGTGATTGTTTTCGATGATCCCGTTACTCTAGACAGTAATCTTCATTCTCCTCCGATTGGTAGGGCCCAAGGCATGTATACGTACGATTCTAAGGTTTTTTTTACTTCGGAATTTGGGTTTTCGTTTGTTTTAAACTCTACCGATTATAAAGGTACTATTAACTGTTTTGGTGCTGATCCGGCGGCGATTCCGAAGAGGGATATCTCTGTGATGGGTGGTACTGGAGATTTCTTTATGCATCGGGGTATTGCTACTCTTACAACGGATGCTATTGAAGGGGTTGCATATTTCAGGCTCCGAGTTGATATTAAGTTTTATGAATGCTGGTAATTACTATGCAAGCAAGGGGAAATGGGAGGAGGAAGATAGGATTCAACTTCATTTGCCTAAAATTGTATGTGTGTGCTTTTCTCGTTTTTGATTTTTTAGGGATAAAAGATGATGTTGTATTGCCTGTTTGGTTGAATGTTTGTTTTTTTATTTTTAAATGAAATAAGGAAGTTGATAAATGAAGTCTCACTTGGGCTCGATGCAATCCAATAATCAAACCCTTATTTCATTCGATTTTTTATGAGTCGTTGAATCGCAGATTGAGAGAGCGCAGGTCCGATTCAATAATATTAGACGATAATTATTTCCTTAACCTTTTCATTATACAAACAAGGTTTAAATACCTCAGTAATACACGAGTTATACTTGGAAAGGGATTCTATTCTAAACAAACCTAATCAATCCCTTAATCTCGGTTCTATATACCAAAACAATACTAATCTATTATTTACATGATATATACTGAGAATATTATCGCTAACTGTGATATATTCTAACACTCCCCCTCAGTCGAAGCGGGAGGCAATTGAACGCTAAGACTGTCCCGAAAATCTTCAAACAACACCAGTGGCAAACCCTTCGTGAAGATGTCGGCCAATTGATGACGTGATGGAACATGCCGGACCCGAACCTCCCCCTTAGCAACTTTTTCACGAACAAAGTGTATGTCCATCTCAATATGTTTCGTCCGTTGATGTTGAACGGGATTACCGGAGAGATAGATAGCACTTATATTGTCGCAAAACACCAATGTAGCTCTTTGAATTGGGGAATGAAGTTCCAGTAGTAAATTTCGCAACCAACATGATTCGGAGACGACATTTGCTACACCCCTGTACTCAGCTTCGGCACTAGACCGAGAAATCGTAGCTTGCCGTTTCGCGGACCACGAGATAAGATTATCTCCTAAAAATACACAATACCCCGATGTAGACCGTCTCGTATCCGGACAACCTCCCCAATCGGCATCTGTGAAAGATATTAGGGACGAGGTGGAGGAGGGATAAAGATGTAACCCAAGCTGACTAGTCCCCTGAATATATCGAATAACCCTCTTCAATGCATTCATATGTTCCACTCTCGGATCGTGCATAAACAAGCAAACTTGTTGAACTGCATAGGAGATGTCCGGACGAGTGAACGTCAAGTATTGCAGTGCCCCAGCTAGGCTGCGATACTCGGATGGATCGGAGTAAGGTGGACTAGTGTGAGCACTTAACTTCGGTTTTGTGTCTACCGGAGTTTGAGAAGGCTTACAATTAGTCATACCGGCTCGTTCAATGATTTCTAAGGCATATTTTTGTTGCGAGAGAAATAAAGAACCCGAGCGGTGAGTAACAGCAATGCCCAAGAAAGAGCTCAAACTGCCCAAGTCTTTCATGGCAAATTCCTTGCTAAGAGCCGAAATAATTTCCAAACATACCTCTTCCGAAGATGCAGTTAAGATTATGTCGTCGACGTAGACCAACAAGTATGCCTTGGAACCATTCCCACTGAAAACAAACAAAGAGTGATCACTACAACTCTGTTTAAACCCAAGAGAAGTAACATGATCCCCAAAACGCTTATACCAAGCCCGAGGGGCTTGCTTAAGTCCATACAATGACCTCTTTAGCAAGCAAACATGATCCGAAAATTCCTTGTTACGAAACCCAACCGGTTGATGCATAAAAACTGTCTCCTGAAGGTCTCCATGTAAAAAGGCGTTTTTAACATCAAGCTGATGCATAGGCCATTTCCTCGAAACCGCAAGACTTAGCACCAAACGAATAGTGGCCGATTTAACAACTGGACTAAAAGTCTCTCCACAATCAATCCCGACCCGTTGAGTTTTCCCGTCACACACAAGACGAGCTTTATGTCGCTCAAAGGATCCGTCTGCCCTGTCTTTATGAGTAAAGATCCACATACAACGAATAATATTAGCATCAGTGGGACGGGGCACCAACTCCCACGTCCTATTTTCAATTAACGCATTATATTCATCATGCATTGCCATTTTCCAATTAGGGTCATGGAGGGCAGAAATGGGATTTTTCGGAATGGGTGATTTAGAGACAATGGTGTGGAGACTAAAAGGAATTTTAGGCTTAAAAATCCCATGTTGACTTCTCGTAACTGGACCAAGAGAGGGAGACGGCACAGCAGGAGGGGCGGCCGAACCACTGGGCTGAGACGAAGACATAGGTTGGCCGAGAATGGGGGGCTGCTGAGGGGCTGTATGGCCGAGTATGGGGGGCTGCTGAGGAGCTGTTTGGGTCACTGTTTGGGGCGGTCCAGTATGGGTGGTAGGGCTCTGTAAGTTGGCAAAGAGAAGGGGAGAAATACCATCATCCAAGAAAGCATAAGATGTGGGTTCATTTGTGTGAAATAAGGCGTATGGGAATTTTGTTTCATCAAAAATGACATGACGACATATTATAATTTTACGAGTAGAGAAATCATAACATTTATATCCTCTATGATGAGTAGGATATCCCAAAAACACACACGGAGATGATCTAGCTTGAAGTTTATTGATCGTTGGGGAGGGAAACAAGGGGTAGCATAAGCAACCAAAAACCCGTAGATGATTAAAGGTTGGGTCCTTTCGATATAGCACTTGAACAGGCGAATGAAAACCAAGTGATTTATTTGGAAGTATATTCAGAAGATACGCTGCCATATGTGCCGCATGATGCCAAAATGAGGAAGGGAGACTAGCATGCGATAACAACGTACGAGTCATATTGTTTATGGTTCGTATTTTTCGTTCGGATTTGCCATTTTGGGGGTGAAGTATATGGACAAGAGAGACGGAAAGAAAGTCCATAATTTTTACAGAAAGCCCAAAATTGATTATTATCAAATTCGCGTCCATTATCACATTGGAATGTTTTAATGTCCTTTTCAAATTGTGTTTTCACAAATTGGCGAAACGATAAAAAAGTAGAGTACACATCCAATTTATGGGCTAAAGGAAAAACCCATAAATAACGAGAAAAATCATCAAGAAACAACAGATAATATCGATGACCAGACGAACTCAAAACAGGTGAAGTCCATAAATCACTATGAATTATATCAAACGGAAATAAAGTACTCGAAGTAGATTGTTCAAAAGGAAGTTTTACATGTTTCCCTAGAGCACATGCTTGACAAACATGAGAAGACTTTGACCTATTACAATCTATGAATTTATTACTACGAAGAGAGTCCATGACTGGAGTGCCGGGATGACCCAAACGTTCATGCCATAAACTTGGAGATAAAGCAGCAAAAGAAAACTGAAGATTGGTCGACCTTGGGGTTGTAACTGGATACAGGTCACCTTTACTCTCACATCTCATAATGTGTCGCCCCGTCTGGTAATCCTTCACAGAAAAACCAAAAGGGTCAAACTCCACAGACACAGAATTATCAGTGGTAAACTTACGAACTGATACTAAGTTTTTGATTAATTTAGGTGCATGGAGAACTTTTTTAAGAGTGAGATTGGGATGGGATGGTAAAAGTGAGGTATTTCCATAACCCTCTATTGGAATTGAATGACCGTTGCCTACAGTAATGCCATGATGCGTGCGTAAATGAAAATAGGGTGAAAGAGTACCTGAGTCCGATGTCATATGGGAAGTGGCAGCCGAGTCCATATGCCAGTTTAGAGCAGGTTGACTCAAACTCAAGGTGTGCATAGCCGACTCTACATCCGTAGGACACGTTGAGGCAGCATAAGCTTGTGGCCTTTGACCCAAAATGCTTGGCTGCTGAGATGGTTGCCGTGTAGAGGAAGGAGGCCGAGACCACCCTGCTGCCGTGGGATAGGGACAAGGAGGAACAGCCCACGGAGCAGGCCAAGGCTGTCCCCAATTCTGCTGTCCAGAGCCACCGCCACCGCCACTGGCAAACTGTCCAGAACCATTACTGCCATTGTTGTGCCATTGCTGCTGTCCGCCATTCCAAGGTTGAGTCCACGGCTGTTGTTGAGCCCCATCAAACAGCCACTGAGGCCCATTCTTTCCACTCGAACCCGATCCCTTTTTACCACCAGACTTGTTATCGCTGGAACCTTTCTTCCCATTATTCCTATTTTTCGAGCCACTGTTGTTGAACCCATGTGATGCGGCTGGAGGAGGGAAGGAGGAAGGATGGACGGATTCACGAGCTAGCATTGCAGAAGCCATTGTGGCCTTCTTTTGCAACCCAGTTTCCTCGAGAATGAGCATAGAACGAGCTTGGTGGAATTTCGGCAGAGGGTTACTCTGACGAAGAATACTAGCAACTCCATTGTAGGCTTCAGTTAAGCCCGCCACCATTTGAAGTACCAAGCGATCATTACCCACCGGAGAACCGACGTTTTTTAGTTGATCGGCGATTTGCTTCAAGTGTTGACAATACGCAGAGGCGGACGGAAAACTCTCCATGAGAGTAGCAGAGAATTCTTGTTCGAGGCTAACCGTACGAGAATTCTTGTTGTCCTCGAAGATGTCCTTCAAGGTAGTCCATGCCTTCATTGCCGATTGATCTGCTTCCACAATAGTATTCAGAAGGTCGGGTGAAATCGTGCCATAAATCCACCCCAATACCTTTGCGTCTAATGCAGAGAATTCCTTAAGCTCGGCATCTGTAACAGGTGCCTTGATATTGGCATCAGGAATGATATGATGCAACACTTCCAGAGAACGAGCATGGACCTTGAAGACTTCCGCCCATGTCGCATATTGGACGTTCTCGAATTCAAGAGTAACAGAGATGTTATTCCTGATGTTCGTGACTGCCATGGCTGGATGAAGAGAGCGAGAAGAAGACATGACGGTAGAAGGAAGGAGAACGGGAAAAAAAATACCGTGAAAGGTCTCGGAGGTAGGCGCAGCGGAAGAAGAGAATTTGCCCTAGACCTCTACTGATACCATATTAGACGATAATTATTTCCTTAACCTTTTCATTATACAAACAAGGTTTAAATACCTCAGTAATACACGAGTTATACTTGGAAAGGGATTCTATTCTAAACAAACCTAATCAATCCCTTAATCTCGGTTCTATATACCAAAACAATACTAATCTATTATTTACATGATATATACTGAGAATATTATCACTAACTGTGATATATTCTAACAAATAACTATAAGACCATGTCTTAAATATTAATGATGGACCCTTAATATTTAAATAAATTATATAATATATAAATACTTTTATTGCAATAATGTTGAAGTAATATATATATATATACAGAAAATCAAACTTTAATTAAGGTTGAAAAAATGAAATGTAATTAAGGTTAGAAAAATGGAAGAAAGCTCAAACTAGGAAAAGAATGAGAGGGGAGCCTAAAAATGAGAGTAAAGCCCAACCAACAGGCGTGTTAGGGAACACTTGCATTTCGTTTGTAATAAGATTGGGGTCTACTATATACACTATATACCAAATGTAAAAAAATTTGGGATTCTTAAAATTATGGGACCATGTGCTATTGAACTGGTTGGTTACACGTGATAATAATCGGACCTGATAGAGCAGAATGGCACAAACAGCCAATGCGCTCCCCTCTACCGAGGTGGGGTGGGCTAGTGGGGTGGGGAATAGGATGTGTGATGTGTAGATATTCTCGAGAAAAGTACCATTTTCGTTTTTAAAGTAATTTAAGTTTTATCTTTTCGTCCGTAAACATTTTTTTTTACCTTTTCATCCTTGACTTATCGTTTTAAGGATGATGTAGTCTCTCCAGTTAGTGTGCGTTGTTTCATAGGCAAGGGATTAGGCGTGCCTAGAGCTAAAGAGTGCGCCTTAGGCTCCGGACACAATACTTGATCAAAAATTAAATCGTAATTATATCTAATATGCGACTAATACTCTTTTATCTGCCACGACTCTCTCACGTACACTTGTCATAACTCTGTATAAGAGTAGCGATCACTGAAAACTCCTTCAAACTAAAGAACTCCGGCGATCACTTGATGTTGTATGTATACTATATTTTTAGTATAGTATACATACATTTATGACATATAACGTATGTTTGTGCTTGTTTCTTTTATATGACTTATAACGTATGTTTGATTTACTACTTGCATTTGATTTATTGCTCATCTTGATATAGTATGTATACTATATTTTTAGGATTTTAATTTTAATTCATATTGTTCTTATAATTACATCAGAGAATTCACTGTTTAATTTTATTGCATAGCATTGATTGGGTTGAAGATACATTTCTGTATTTTTCTATGTTTATGGTTAGTTGGATGTTATTTAATTGTTGCCAGTATGTGATTGAGCTGTTGAAAAGTGTAATTTGGCTGTCTGAAACAGGTAATTCTAGGATTTTGTGAATTAATTTTATTGCATAGCATTGACTGGGTTGAAGATACATTTCTGTATTTTTCTATGTTTATGGTTAGTTGGATGTTATTTAATTGTTGCCAATTGAGCTGTTGAAATGTGTAATTTGGCTGTCTGAAACAGGTAATTCTAGGATTTTGTGAAGGGTTCAAAATTTTTGTTTCTGAAGAGTTAATTTTGATGTGCTTATAACATTGTGGTTTGGCGGAGAGATGAGGAACGGTGCTGGGATTGGAAACGACGGAGGAGGAGGAAGTTGGGCAGGAGGCGTTGGGGCGGCGATTAGGAAGGGGGTTGCGTGTGCTTTTGTTAACGGGTTGCTGGAGATGGATAGGGTGGAGAGAGAAAGTAGAGAGAGAGAGAAAGTGTTGGGGGGTGTGAGTTTTGATTTTTATTACATTTTGCCCCCTATAATTTACAGAAATATCAACATAACCTCAGTTGTATGCCACGTAAGCAAAAATGTCATATCACTATGACACATCAGCGAATTTAACGGATTATTAAACGCCCGTTAACTGGAGGGACTACATCATCCTTAAAACGATAGGTCAAGGATGAAAAGGTAAAAAAAATAAAATTGATTAGAGACGAAAAGGTAAAACTTTAAGTAATTTAGGGACGAAAATGATAATTTTCTCGTAGATATTCATGAGAATTTGAATAGCCATTATTCAACTACTGTGTATAAATTGTTGAGAATTGGCTCAACTCATCAATAGATCAGAACTTCAGTCATTAACTGTGGGTATTACAGTCACCTAAGTTGATCTGAAAATCTCTTTGTCATCCTATTCCAACGACCTCGAAGCATCGATAAAGTTCGTTTACCAATTTCTTATGGCCTTTGTTGTTGTGCCGTATCGTACTTAGCCTTGACAGTAGCCCACAACTTTTCATGCTTTTGGTTAGTGCCTACTATTACATCAGTGCTTGTATTCATGTAGGCAATGATGAGAATTTCATCTTCTTTATATCTCCAAGCAATGTTGGCTTCTTTTTTTATTTTTTGTTGCTCCTCCTTGCCGCCTTGTGGGTACCGCCTCTTCTTCTTCATCACCCTCATCTTCTTCTTGCGTCTCAGGAACAAATTCGTTGTTCTGTGACTCTTGAGTAAAATTTTGGTAGTTAGGTGCAAAGCCGAAAGATGACTGGGTGTTTAGTGGAGAATTAAAATCTTGGGGGGGGGGGCTTTGGTTGAAGTTTAAAAGATTTAAGTTGTTGGGATAGTTTTGAAAAATGTGTTGCTGATAATTTTGTACGAAATTGGGATCGTTAGCCAACATTTACTCGAACCAAGCATGATCAGGATTTGTTCCGAAATTATGAGAACTATTCCCGTAATTACTCATAATTAAAAAAAATCTTGATTTTTTTGCTAATTATAGAGAAATGAAGTATGAAAGAAGAGATGTACATAATCTAGCAATCTTGATCTCTATTTATAGGGGAGGAAATGAACGTTTTTGAAATTTTGACCTAAACGACATCGTTTGACGCAAGAGAACATTTAAATATAAAAATGAACGGTATAAACCGAGCTACGAACATGGGCTTGCCCGAACCTGGGCCCAACTATATTGGGCCATGGATATTATATATTCATCAAGTGTTAGGGCCGAGCATTATCTTCCTCGTATGCCGAGGAACATTTACCTTGGCCTTATGTCGACATTCTTGGGCCGGCCTGTCCCAATTACCGAGGAGAGAAAAGTCCTTTGCTCGTCATGTCACCAATTACCGAGGAAACAAAAGTATTCTCCCCGGCATATTTTCATGTCGGCCATTTACCAAATGACGAGGAAACAAAGTCATTTTCCTCGGCTAATTTGCCCAAGGCCGAGGAAAATCATTTGTCTTCCTCGGCGTTCCGGCTAGCAGTTACAATCCTTATTCAACAAGGATTATGCAGTTGTAACCCAATCAGGATTATAGTTACCAATAGCAATTCAAGTCAAACAATGACTCCTTAACAGATATAATTCTCTCAAGATTATAACTTATCTATTTACAAGTTCATTCCAACATGGATTCTACCTATCCATTCTTATAAATACAAGCCCCATGGCTCATTATTCGGTACGTTACTTTTTACATTGGAGAAACTCTGTCGATTTGATTTCTCTAATATCAACCGTGAACTTACTCTCACGCCGGAGGGCCTTTAGCCGGATCCGCCCCGGCTTAGTTTACGTGTTTTCTCTTATTTTCAGGCCTTGCAATCGCCGGAGCATTCGACGCTTGGATTTGGGCTGATTTGACGATTTTGGCATCATCAATTGGTTCCATTGCCGGGAAATCGATTCAAACACCCATTGTTTGGCCTGGAAGACACTCGCCTTAAGCCAATTTCCTTGCCGGAATTGTTCTTTCTTGGAACGGAATTTCTGGATCGTTGGGTTTGTTCTTGAAAACCGCCTGAATCTGCATATTTTGACCGGAAAATACCCAGATTCCGTTGAAGGCATTTTTGGCGTTAAAATTCCGCCCCAGTTTGGCTTGAATTCGTTTTGTTTCAAAAGAATTACAATCGGCAGTTTGTTTGTGGTCAAAATTTGCCCTAACTTTGACCTCAAAATTGGTTCTATTGAAATTGTGATTTTTGAGATATTTGCTGTTAATAATCTGCTGTTGAGTTATAATGGACGGACAATTCACAAGTGTTACAGCTGAGGATCCCACCCAGGTGAATGGGGGAAACACTGGAGCCGAGGAGCCACTGCCTCCTCCTCCTCTACCTCAAGCCGATGCCATTCCTCCCCTTGCCATGACTCTTCGTTCCATGGGTCAGGCAAATGCCGAGGGAGAGGGCAATGACCTTCCTCGTCCTACTCGTACTCGTGGGAAGCAAGCAGGAAGGAAGAAAACAAAGAATGCCGACGCCGGTCAAGCAGGAGGATCTCAACCCGTTGACCGACGCTCTTTGTTACACAAACAAATGGAGACTTTGCAAAGGATGTATGAGACACAAGTTGCTCTGTTGCAAATGGACCCAGATCATTCCATGGCTCCCTTCATTGTACCATCAATGGGCCCACCTTTAAGAAAGGAACAGGGAGAGCATCAGGCTCCTCCCCTGAAGACTGCTGAGCTACCACCGCCACCTCCTGTGATTCTCCTCATCCTCGGCATAACAAGAAGCATAAGGAGCCCGTGGTCGACCCGAGAAGCCAAATAACTCCTAGGGAAGAGGAAGTGAACTCCAAGGACCTAAGAACAAGACTCGCTTGAATAGGCGCCTATCACCTCGCTCGCCTCATCATGACACCTAGGCGCCCCGCGTCTCCTCGAGCTCGTCGCCGATTCTCCTCGTCCTCGTCATTCGCATTCTCATCGTCCTCGTCGACCGGACTCTCCTCGTCCTCGACATCGGGAATTTGCTAGGCCGAGGACCCCGTGCAGCCCTACAGATGATACTTGGCGCACAAGACCCGGAACCAAGACGTGATAGGGCCCTCCAAACGTGATGGCCACCGACATGAAGAAAAGCATAGTAGGGTGAATGATCGCCCCAAAGAAAAGTCACCGTAAGCTCCCAACGAAGCACTCGCTCAAGCAAAGTGAGAAGGAAATAGAAACAAAGCAATGGGAGCCGTCAAGCAAAGGCCGGATGATATGGAGAGGGGAAAGAAATATAATGACGATGATTATGATTGGGCCACCCGTCCGTTTTCCTTGAGGATAACCGCAGCACCTCCCCATCCTAACCTCAAGCTCCCAAATTTCGAGAAATATAACGGAACCACCGACGCCAAGGACCATGTGCAAAGTTTTGAACAAACCATGAATCTCCTCACCACTGCCGATGACTTGCTCGCAAAGCTTTCGCGAGCACCTTTTCCTAACAGCCTTTGACTCCGGTTCCGTGAGCTCAAGAAAGGTTGCATCGATTGCCGGAGGGGCATGAGGAGAATGTTCTTAGATCACTTTGCCACACTGGGAAGAGGAAGATGAGATTAACCGACTTGGCCAACATTGAGCAAGGGAAGGGAGAGACCACCCTTAGCTACTACAATAGGTTCCGAAAGATGGCGGCATCAAGTCGAAGAAAGCCTTATCGATAGGGAGGTCATAGTTTGCTTCAACTCGGGTTAAAATCCGCCCTCATTTATGAACTCTCACCAGGGAACCCAGCTCCAAGGCCGAATTATACAAAGTGGCTTATGCCATTTCCATGGCTGAGGACAAGACAAAGAAAAGGGGTGCTGACAAGACGGAACCTGAAGCAACTAACTCCCGACAGAACGACAATGGGAACGGCAAGAAAGGAAAGAATAAAACCAAGCACCGAGAAGCCGGAGTTCACCCTCTTACAAAGCCCATCTCCGAAATCATGCAGATGGTGAACCTTCCTCCACCTCGTCCGCTGACTGATAGCCCAAAGTATCCCCGCAACAAGAACAAATACTGTGATTTTCACAAGGACAACGGGCACACCACTGATGGTTGCTGGGCCCTTAAGAAGATAATCCAACAATGGGTTGACGAGGGAAAGTTAGACCGTTATGTCATGAAGAAAGATGGCAAGCGAAAGCGGAAGCAAGAGGAGAGCGAAGATGACTCCAAGAGTGAGGACGAAGATAGAAGGCCTCCTAGTGGCTAAACTACATGTGATCCGCGAAGAGGTGACCTCCACCGTAAAGCTAAGGGATCAGATCCACGAGCTAAGCAAAGTATACCATGTCCCTGCTTTGGATCCATAAAGCAGAAGAAATCATTAGTTTTTCTCCGAATGAGTTGGCAGGAAGTCGAGCAGCTCGTGAGCAGCCATTGGTCATCAAGGGTCGAATTGACAATGTTGAATCCGAAAGACTTCTTGTTGACACGGGGGCCTCCCGTGACATCTTGTACTATTCAGCCTTCCAACAAATGGGATTGAAAGACACTTCGCTAGAGCCATATCATGGAAGGCTTGAAGGATTCACCAACCATAAGGTTGGAGCAAAGGGAACTGTAGAACTGGAACTCGAAGTCGGCGATCATCCCTTCCGATCCAAAGCTACTGTCACTTTTATAGTCATGGATTTGACTAGTGACTATCATGCGATTATCGGCATTCCAAGTCAAGCCAAACTTGGGATGGTAGCCTCCCTTCCTCACCAACGAGTTAAATTTCCCACTCGTGCTGGCATAGGATGCGTGAGGGCAACCCCCAAAGATTTCTTGGAACATGTTGTCAAGAGCCGAAAAAAGTCAAAAAGCGTGGAAATAGATACGCCCGAGGAGAACATCAAGATCACCAAATCTCAGAAGACCACGGAAACTAGCTCTAGAATGAACTATATCCGTGAAGTATGGGAAAGTGAGGAAGAGGAACCTATGGTCCTTGAAATTGTGGATGACCAAGGCATAACTCTACCCACACTGGAAGAAGAGCCTATGGTCCTAGAAACGGCGGATGACCAAGGCATAGTTCTACCCATCTCCGAGGAAGACCCCATTCTCGTCAATGACCGTAACTCTGGGGCCAACCATCACTCGGGATGAACGATCTTCCGTACATCGATAAACTTATGGAGGAAGAAGGCCTCAATGTAAACGACAATGAAGGGAGGAGAATCGTAGAGATCATCATCGAATCCCCGGAATTTCGAGACGGACCGAAATGAAGCCTCGTAGATGAGCTAGAAGAGGTAGTCATTAATCCCGACTATCCCGAACAAAAAATCAAGCTAGGAGGCCAGCTATCACAGAAGAGAAAGAAAGAATTATATCCCTCTTGAAAACAAGCCTCGACGTCTTTGCTTGGAGAGTCGAAGACATGAGGGGGATCAATGAAGAAGTAGCCCTCCACCGCTTAGAAGTTGATCCTTTAGCGAAGACCATCTCTCGACGAGGAGAAATTTTGCAAGGGACAAGGAGGAAGCTATAAAAGAAGAGGTGCGTAAATTACTCGCGCCGGAATAATTCGCGAAGTCAAATACCCCGTTTGGTTGGCTAATGTCGTTATGGTGAAGAAGCAAAATGGGAAATGGCGTATGTGCATAGACTTCACCGATCTAAACAAAGCCTCGCCCCAAGGACAGCCTATCCTCTCCCCGTAATCGACAAGTTGGTGGATTCCATTTCGGACACCAAACTCTCGCCTTCTTAGATGCCTACTCGTGCTATCATCGATAAAAATGGCGAAAGAAGACATCGAGAAGACTCGCTTTTCAAACACCCGCGGGGAATTTCGCTACATCATGATGCCTTTTGGGCTCAAGAATGCCGGTGCCACTTACCAACGGATGGTAAATCAAGTTTTTGCAAGTCGATAGGTAGAAACATGGAGGCCTATATTGATGATATGGTCATAAAGACCAAGGAAGGCAAACCACGTTCCCGACCTAGAAGAGACCATTCACAACCTCCGAGCCAACAACATGAAGCCGAATCCAAGCAAGTGCGTGTTCGGAGTTACCGCAGGAAATTTCTGGCTTCATGGTTTCCCAAAGGGGATTGAAGCAAACCCGTAAAAGATCAAGGCGCTCATTGACATGAAGGAACCTACCACCATCAAGGAGGTCCAAAGACTTAATGGAAGAATTGCGCCCTTGGAAGATTCATCGCCAAGTCCGCCGAAAAGTCACCGCCTTTCTTCAAGGTATTAAAGGGTACCAAGAGCTTCTCCCGGACTCCCGAATGCTCGGAAGCGTTCCTCCGGTTGAAGGAGTACTTGGGTTCCCCTCCCTTGCTTAGCAAATCCGACTACCGGTGAGATGCTATATGTCTTCCTAGCCGCCACCGATCACGCCGTCGCACTGCCTTGGTTCGAAAGGATGAAGGAATTCGAAGTCCGCCTACTATGTCTCAAAGGCCCCGTCCGATGTGGAAAGCAGATATTTCAATGTGGAGAAGATAGCATACGCCCTAGTCATTGCTTCAAGGAAGCCGCGTGCATATTTTTCTCGCACACCCTATCACCGTCTACACCAACGAACCATTGAAGAAAATCCTTCACAAGTTGGACGGCTCAGACGTCTCCTTAATTGGTCAATCGCTCTAACGGAGTTTGATATCACTTACCAACCAAGGAAGACCCTCCTAGCACAGCCTTTGGTTGACTTCATGGTCGAGATCGCCTTTATGGGTGAGCATCTCCCCACCTCCCTAAGCAAAACGCGCCGGAGGAAAAGACTCTCCCATTGAACTCCCATCCAACCGTTGGATCCCGTATACGGACGGATCGCCTACCAAGGAAAGAAGCGGAGCCGAGTAGTACTAGCAAGCCCGTAAGGAGAATATACTATACAAGATGCCATCCGCTTCGTGTTTCCCCGCTCTAACAACCAAGCCGAATACGAGGCTCTCATATTTGGCATTGAGTTGGCCTCCTTCTATGGAGCAACTAAGGTGGCCGTTTCGTGACTCCCAACTTGTTGTCAAACAAGTGAAAGGAGAATATAACACTCAAGATGTCACCCTTGCCAAATATAGAGACCTGGTCCTAGATATGACGAAGAAAATGGAATTTTTCGAGCTCAAGCGTATAGGAAGGGAAGACAACCAAGTCGCAGACGTTCTCTCCAAACTAGCCACCATGGACGCAGTCTCCTTCTGAGACCAACCCATATGTAGTTTATGCCGAGGAACCCGCGTATGAAAGATTACAAGTCATGCTTCGGACGAGGAAGAGAGATGCCGGATCGATGACTACATCGAATACATTGAGAAGGAGAAACTCCCGTAAGATGATGCTCGAGCCAAGCTTATCAAGAAGAGGTCTCCAAGATTCGTGGTGATGAACGGAGTCCTCTACCGAAGATCTTTCACGAAGCCCCCGCTAAGGTGTGTCTATCCCAAGGAAACCGAGAACCTCCCCGGCGTAAGTACATGAAGGTGTTTGCGGCGGACACCGGGGCCGTAACCTTAGCCGACAAAATCATATCGCTAGGTTACTACCGGCCAAACCTAAGTGGAAGACGCGCATGCCTATGTTCGAAAATGTGACAAATGCCAAAGGTTCTCGACATTCCAAGACTACCTGCAGCCGAGCAAACACTTGTAATACCTACGTGGCCATTTGATATGTGGGGATCGACCTCATTGGACCCTTCCCACCCGCCCGTGGTAATTGCAAGTACGTGATAGTAGCCGTTGATTACTTCTCCAAGTGGATAGAAGCCAAGGCATTGGCCAAGATAACGGAAGAGAACGCGATCAACTTTGTTCATGACAACATCTGGTGCAGATTTGGCCTCCCACATACAATTGTTTCTGACCATGGCCTCCAATTCTCCACGGCATTTACAACCGAATCGGGAAGAGTCAAAGTACGCCATGCAAAATCTTCGCCAGCGCACCCCAAGGCAACGGCCAAGCGTAAGCCGCCAACAAACTGGTCCTAACCGCCCTCACCAAGAATCTTGAAGGACGCGAGGGTAGATGGTTGGACGAACTTCCCTAGCTTTATGGGGTCAGTTTCGCACAACCACCCTGGGGCCAACCGGGAAACCCCATTCGCACTAACCTTCGGTTCCGAGGCTACGGCACCAGCAGAGATGGCCATCCCTACAAGTAAGGAACTCCCATTATGATGAGCAAGTCAACAAGGTCAATAGGCTCCTAGACCTGGACCTGATAGATGAAAAACGACTAGCTGCGCAGATGAGGATGGTGAATTACAAACAAAGGACCAAGGCATATCACGACAAAAGGGTCATCAAAAGAGTATTCCAAGTTGGCGATTGGGTACTTAGAAAGATCGAAGCTACTGGTCGGAAGGCAGAACAGAACAAGCTCTCCCCAAATTGGGAAGGCCCCTACATCATCACTCAAGTCATTCGAGAAGGGACCTACAGATTAAGGACCAAGGAGGGGAAGGATCTCAAGCATCCGTGGCACTCCGACAACCTTAGAAAATATTATCACTAGTCTAGTTTATTTTGCAATAGATTAGCTCTTTATTTTCGGTCTTTTATTTTCGGTCTTTTGTTTTCTTTTTGTCTTTTTAGTTGATAGGATTGCGCAGCTCTATGTAATCGCATTTCAGCTTCTACGAAAGCGCTTTCTTCCAATATGCAAAACCACTATCAACTATCTACACCAACTCCGGAAGATGAGGACATTATCTCCAACTCTCTCAAACACACCACCCAAGACCAAGGGTCTTCCTCGACCTCGATGGCTTACCATAAAGTCAAGACCAAGGGTCCTCCTCGCCTCGACGGCTTACCACAAAGTCAAGACCAAGGATCTTCCTCGGCCCGACGGCTTACCACAAAGTCAAGACCAAGGGTCTTCCTCGCCTCGATGGCTTACCACAAAGCCAAGACCAAGGGTCTTCCTCGCCCGATGGCTTACCACGAAGCCAAGACCAAGGGTCTTCCTTGGCCTAATGGCTTACCACGCCCAAGACCAAGTGGTCCTCCTTGGCCCGATGGCTTACCACAGCCAAGACCAAGGGTCTTCCTTGGCCTGATGGCTTACTAACAGCCAAGACCAAGGGTCCTCCTTGGCCTGATGGCTTACACAACAGCCAATACCAAGGGTCATCCTTGGCCCAATGGCTTACCATACATCCCACCAAGGGTCCACCTTGGTTCAGGATCACAAGTCATATTCAAAGCCAAGGAAAACTTCCTCGGCCTAAATGACGTACGAGCATAGTTAAAGCCGAGGAAACTTCCTACCAAACCACTTGTTCAATAAGTAAGCAATAAAGGGACCTTCTTTCGATCCCACCTTCTCAAGTCCAAGGCCTCCGCCTAGCATGCAAGGATACGAGCAAGTTATTGAAATAACAAGAATCATAGCAAAGGATTTTTCATTGATATTCAAATGAAATTACATATCCTATCATCTATTACAAAAAGCATAACAAGAAAAAGCTATTCTAAGATTGTTGAGCATCATCAAAAGGCTTTTCAAGCCAATCTTGAGTAATGGAGCCAGGAGGAGGAAGGTCCGTTTGATTGATAAGAGCATCGCTCTCGGCCCCTCTTCCTTCCTCGGCTTCCATGGCCTCGTGCTCTTCCTCGTCCCGGATGGCCTCCACTAAGTCTTTAATGTTGCCAGTGACTACAGGGGCTGGCCTCCACACTTCCCCGCATGCTTGAGCATCCTTCGTCGCTATCAATTCCAAGTTGCTTGCAGAGAAGGGGACTAAGTGATGGAGGGCCCTAACTTCCTCACTATATTGGTCCCGCATATCGCATGGCTATTTTGTTGATGTCAAGGCCGGTGGAGGGATCACCAAAATGCTCCCGGCAAGATGAAGGTATCCATCTTCGAACATAGTAGCCGCTTGCTCGTCCCACGGCGTCCCGGAAGGCCGAGCTAGCTACCACAAAGATCCTTGAATGCCGGCTCTCCTTGAAGCGCGCCACGCCCTCGTTTTCTTTGGGCAGAAGGGTAGCCTCCAGCCCTTGGTATTTGGCCTCAGCTCCCTCGGCCTTAGCCTGAAGCTCGGCCTTATCCGTAAGAGCTTTGGTCAGCTCCTCTCCTTTAAGCCGGAGAAGCTCGTCGGCCTTGGTTTTCTCTTCCTCGGCCTTGGCCTTGCCTTCCTCGGCCCTCTTCACCTCGCCTTCCACCTTCGCCTTGGTCGCCTCAAGCTCGGCATCTTTGGCTTTAAGAAGTTTAACCAAGGAAGACTTCTCGATTCGCTTGGCCAGGGCCGCCTTGGCCTCATTCATGCGTCCGGTCTTCTTCTTGGCCAAAACATTTTCATACGCCGTGACAAGCCAACCGAAAGAAAAGTTCAATATCATATTAAGTATGCATCTCTCAAAATCAATGATCAACGAAAGGCAAGGAAAGGATATTCACCTCGGCAATTAAGAGCCCCTTGCGGCAAAGCAAGGTATCATCGCTGGAGCCTCCGGACAAGACCATCATAGGCATCCTCGTCCATAGATCTCTCTCGAACCGGGGCTCGCCCAATCGCACTAAGGGCCCCGTCCTAGCTTGTAGAGGAATTCCTTTGAGCCGAGGAACGTTGATGGCCATGCTTTTGGCCGCCTCGTCGGCCCGCTCAATAGTCTCAATGTTTTGGATGGTTAAAGGAGGAGGAGGAGCATCAACACGGGGAGCCTCAACGTGGGGAGCCCCACCAACATTAGCCTTCTTAGTTACAGGCTCCTCGGCACTCGAAGCTTGGGCTCTTTTGGAGCCGCATCTCCGAGCAACGAGGCGGCTTTCCTCGCCTCCCGCCTCCTCGGCACCCGCAGAAAGGTCAGCCATGTCACCAAGTATGGGTTCAACTTGATCCTCGGATGCCGCGTCCTCGGAATTAATCTCCCGATGCACTTTAAGGGGTAGGGGCTTATCACCCCGGACATCGAGCACCAAGTTACGAGCATTGGCCTCGTCCTTCCTCTCCACCAGAGCGCACTTCTTGCTCGCCTTTCTTTCGCCCGATCGCCTCCCGAGGACTTAGTCTCTCCATTGCAAGGGTGGCTTCTTCCTCGGTAGTCAAATCAGTAAAGACAAGGAAGAAATGGTCAAGTACGAGCAAGAAGATCCTGTGTCAAGTACGAGCAAAATAATATGCAAAAAATTACAAGTGTAAGATAAAAGTTTACGTCCAACAATGTTAGGTGCTCCAATACATTGGTCGCGGGACGCTCATCGTGGCACCTAATACGATCCTCGTGAAATACGAAGCCTCGGATGTACCGTCCAATCATTGAAGCGACGACCTCTTTTAACATTTACAAGGGGAGCTACCCCGTCCTCGTTCCCCGGCATCAATCCCGCCCGGATATAGAAATGATCCGAGGATTCAACTTGCTTCCATCCAGACCCCTACCCCGGCAAACTCTTCTAGGCGTTTGATCAAAGCTTTGGTCCACTCATATTGTCGACAGCGAAGGTAGATGTTGGGTCACCACAAGGAGATCGGAACTCCCAACCTTGGCGGCTCTCAACTCGGATGACATGATGATCCCAACTGGAACTTTACTAGACATGGGGAGGAGCAATTTTGGTTTCCTATTGGCACTCCTAATTACTACCACCATTGTTCCTCGATGACTTCGATAATGTAGAAATGACGGAAGGCTCCCATGGTCGGCTCATAGCCTAAACTACGGCAGAGGATGATGAAGCTAACCAAAGACCCTAGTGCCATTGGCTCCTAGCATGGCCGGTACCGCCTTTACATCGTCCAAAAATTCGCAGATGAAGGGGTCCAGAGGAAGACGAAGCCCCGTTGGAACCGTTTATAATAGAAGTGGACATAATCTTGGTTGTAGTAGAAGTTCGTCTCCTCCTTCTCCGTCTTCGGCTCAATCTTGCCCATATAAGTTAACTTGTACTCATCCCGGTTCACCTTGTACTTGGAGTACAATTTTTCAATCATGGGATCCCCGTGCTTTGGTGCCCTCTCCACTTGCTTTCCTCGGCTACTCGCTCCTCGGCCTCTTCTTCGGACGAGGCGGGCATCGCCTTGTGCACCTTCAACGAAGGCGTCAACTATCTCGAGTAGACGAGGAGGGCTCTCCTTCTCTTCCCGTCATATCTCGCATAAAGACGAGGAGACCAAATTATTTACCTCGTCAATGGCCGATTAAATGACGGGGAAGGAAGATTCCCTCCTCGTCATTCCATAAGGCCGAGGAAGGAAGATCTCCTTCCTCGTCATTTCATAAGGCCGAGGAGGGGGCCGTACTCTCGTACGCTCACGCATTTCGCGATGGGAGGCCGGGTAGAACAGCTTCGATGTGCTCCACCATTTGAGCCCTATCCTCAAACACTATGATGTTGGGAGAACCAGACTCAATCCTATCTATTCTTGTGGAGTCCGGGTATTGAATGAATAAACGGGAGCGGCCGTAACCCCTCAACCGCTTGCTTATATCATCCAAGTTCAAGATCATCCATGGACCCTCTCTCTACGATAGACCCTCAAATTTCCAAGATGATATCCATAGCGGAATCGGGAGAATGGTCCCAAGATCGAGCCATTTCTAAGGGGAATCAAAAATGAAGGGGGAGTTCATTCAATATTCTAGAAATTTCATATAAAATGCAAAGAGAATTAAAGAACTGAAATTTTTAAAGTTTTTATCAAGAAAAGCTTCAACCTTCAACAACGGCGGTTCACGGCATGGACAAAATCACTCCTAAACCCTAGAAAACGCTCGGAGCATGAAAGGAAGTTGTGAGAAAAGGAGAAATTTCATACCCGAGTTTGCAAGAATGAATGGAATCAATGCAGAAAGCAACTTTGCCGAAAAATCAAGCTCGCCGGAACTGGGTTTGAAGATTGCTGTGATTCGCCGGAGATCTCTTTCGCCTATGCTCTCAAAAACTTGGGGTTTGTAAAGAGTAAAATGAAAGGGGTTTTAGTTTTTATACCCCTCCAATCCGGGTCAACCCGTGGGTAAAGCAAAGATCCAGTCCGAGTCCCAAGAATTAAATGCGAAATGATGGGTTCAAGGCGTGACAAGACCGGGGGCCCTGCAATAGTAACCGTCGATACCCACCAATGACGCGTGTAAAACCCGTTCGTATCCCATATGCCGAGGACGAGCTAACTTTCTATTCATCAAAGCCGAGCTAGAAAGTTGGGGCCACCGAACGGTATAAACCGAGCTACGAACATGGGCTTGCTCAACTCCGGGGCCCAACTATATTGGGCCATGGATATTATATATTCATCAAGTGTTAGGGCCGAGCATTATCTTCCTCGTATGCCGAAGAACATTTACCTTGGCCTTATGTCGACATTCTTGGGCCGGCCTGTCCCAATTACCGAGGAGATAAAAGTCCTTTGCTCGTCATGTCACCAATTACCGAGGAAACAAAAGTATTCTCCCCGGCATATTTTCATGTCGGCCATTTACCAAATGACGAGGAAACAAAGTTATTTTCCTCGGCTAATTTGCCCAAGGCCGAGGAAAATCATTTGTCTTCCTCGGCGTTCCGGCTAGCAGTTACAATCCTTATTCAACAAGGATTATGCAGTTGTAACCCAATCAGGATTATACTTATCAACATCAATTCAAGTCAAACAATGACTCCTTAACAGATATAATTCTAGTAAAATTATATCTTATCTCTTGACAAGTTCATTCCAACATGGATTCTACCTATCCATTCTTATAAATACAAGCCCCATGGCTCATTATTCTAAGACGTTACTTTTTACATTGGAGAAACTCTGTCAATTTGATTTCTCTAATATCAACCGTGAACTTACTCTCACGCCGGAGGGCCTTTAGCCGGATCCGCCCCGGCTTAGTTTACGTGTTTTCTCTTATTTTCAGGCCTTGCAATCGCCGGAGCATTCGACGCTTGGATTTGGGCTGATTTGACGATTTTGGCATCATCAGAGAGGAACATTTTGTGTGTCAAAACGTGTGCAGTATTGTAATATGAAAGATTGTGATATTAGTGAATATCCTGACTTGTTATTGCCCAACGTAGTCTGATCTTGTGACGAACTAGGCGAATAAAGCGTGTATGTTTCTTTCTTGTTCATTGCTTTCTCATATGGATGTTTCGTTATGTTGTTTCTCACCATTGGATGTGGGCTACAGGGATCAAAATTGGGATTGCATATAGATGGTTCAAGGTTGCTTAGATCCTAATAGTATCAAGGTTGCATAGATCCGGATAGATTCAGGTTGCATAGATTCAGATAAAAAATGTAGAGACCTAATCATAGTAGGGCGCTGGATTCAAGATCAGGAATTGCAGAATCCAGACTGGGTTAAGATTGCAGAATTCAGACAAGGTTAGGATTTGCAGGGATCTAAGTGGATCGTTGTTATTGAGGATTGTGGGAGCAGTGATGATGGGCGGGGATGATTCGACTTGGAAATTCGATGGGTTTGGATTTGGGCGACGGATCTGGAGTTATGAAAGTTGAAGAGAAACGTTTATGGGCATTCATGAATGTTGGGCGCGTGCAATATGCGTACCGAGGAAGAATAACAACAACGACAAACACTTCAATAAAACACACCGACACTTTTATACGCTAACATTAGAATTTACCAACATGTATTAAACATGTCAAATGCTTATAATTGTTAGTATGAACGAATGATTCTTTGTCATTTGCCATCGGAAATCCACAAATCCAAAATATAAGTTACTGGTTCTAAGTTTTCTGTTGACTCAATAGACCTTGAAAGAAACTTGAGAGTTGTAACAACCACCAACTTGAACATCATCAATAAAAAGGTTCTATTCCATATCTCCTTCTTTGGCTTCACAAGCTCCATTACTTAAATCACATCAAGACTCTGCATAATCACTTAGCATTTGCAGGACTCAAGTAACATAAGTTGCTAAGTTATCCGACACAACCTTAATGTTGAAATGAGTCTCACTTGCGTTGTCTTTAACAGCAGCATGACCCGCGTGTTGGTACGACACAAACTCAAATAAGGACAGTTTGACTTTTTCACCCTTATTACTACGACCCTAGTCAATAGTAACTAATAGAATAAAGAATAATTAAACGAAGTCAATTTATACACGAGAGAGAGAGAGATTTGATATGAATAATTCAAATAAAAATAAAAAATAAAAAAAATTGTTCCAAGGATAATATAATAAATTCTTGAATTAATCAAATACGAGTAAGTTCTACTACATAATACTCTTTAACCCTCAAACAACAATGTTTTGCCAATCCAATGATAAGCACAAGTGTTAGCAATAGCTTGATACACTTCCTCTTCGCAAAACCTATAGTATTTTTTAAATACGTCGTCGTTTCGATTAAACCCCTGCTGCTCCTCAAACACAACTGAAGAAGGTCTCGGAGTTTGAGGCAGCAAAATCCCATCTGCCAATTGATCAATTCGACAACACCCCCGGAGACGAGGATTCTCCAAAAGCTCCGCCGCCAGCCGCACCAAGTCCACCGCGTTTCTGCAACTTGCTTGGTAAAATTGACCTAACTTGGCAATATTTTCTTCCATACCCATGCCGACAAAAGTCAATTCCGGGTGGCCAAGGAAAGATAGAAGAGGCTTAGCTAGCCGGCGCCGGCGGCAGCTGTAACGTTCGAGAAGAAGAACGTAGGCAATATTCCCATTGCTAAATATGAGATACGAAATCCATGCTTGTTGATCATTTATTGTCATCAAATACCATTCTACGTAAAATCCTATAATATTTTTCCGGCCACCATTGACATGAGAATCTCTAATCAACGTTGCCACCATCTTTTTTATGCCTCTGTTTGAATCAACGATCACCGCCGTCATCCTTTTGCTTGAATCGGCAATCATCGCCGTCACCTTTCTTTCTTCAGTCATCATGATCATTTTGGAATTCTTGATTTGCCTCTCTCTCTCTCTCTCTCTCTCTCTCTCTCTCTTATCGCTTGCTACAGAGATGATTTTCTACTGCCGTCTTTTTATAGACTTCTAAAACATCCAAATTCTTTTCATAATTGGAATAATGCATGCACGCTTCTTCATAAGCTTTTTCAAATTCCATTCATATTTGGAATTAATAGTGTTTCTTTTTTATTAATAGACCAATGTTTTTTTGTTTGAACTCATTAAAAATATTGTTTAGAAAATTAAGAACATGGAAAGTTTGAAGGTGAAAGATTTCCTTCCTGTCTCTCAATGTTTCCACTAGTTTATGGGTTCGATTCCCCCACCAGTGGTTAGAGGGAATGACATTGCCCTCCCTAGCATAGCTAGGCGCCTCTGTGAAGTGCATCAAGGGGGAGCGGTGAAATGTGTTGATCCCCTTTTGAAAAAAAAAAAAAAAAAAAAAAAAAAGGAACTGAAAATCCTTCCGGTGGTCTGTGCCCTCCACCGGAGTTAGTATCACCATCTGCATGCTGCACACAAGTTCAATAAAGTCAACTTTACTGATTCTCTAATGCAGTATATTCCACTCGAGAAATCAAAGATATTACTCCCTCTATTCTATTCCAGACAAAAATATGGTCAAGTAATGGTCAAAGTCCGAATAAGTTGATCATGAAAATCAAAGTGAGATTAGCTTTCCGATACAGAAAGAGTATTAGACGGGATTCTCAACGAAATGCCTACCCAGTTTTCCATGGCTTCCACGTACATTGTTCCTCGTCTACTTCTCTCTAAGAACTAAACTGAACTAAATTAAACTAAAGCTAATAATGTTTTTGTTACCCCAATTCGCAGGTGGAAATCTCAAGTGGTTCAATAAGCCCAGCTAGCTTTGACACAAGTAGTAGATGCCCAGATGAACTTGTTCGGAGGATTCGAGTGATAGCTTTTATGGCGATGCTAGTTGGAACGGAAGATTACTAGATATTTACGAGACTCATACTGACCAATTTGTCATTGCACCAACCACATGGTAAATTTGTAACGTGTAATTTCACTTCAGAAGCAGTAAAAGAAACCATTTTGTTCCTATATTTGTTGGGTTTTTTTTGGTGTCTGATAATCATGAATTCATTATCAGGGCTCAAAACACTTTAGATTATGCTTCGACGACAGTAGAGCTCTCTGACGAGGAAATCCTCCTTTCATGTTCATCGTCACCCATTGCTGAGGGCCCCGAATTTGTGGAGAATCAAAGAAGGTATTTAAATTGAAGTACTATGTTCTATTCACATACTCGTGGCTAAGAATAATTATAGATGTTTCTTGATCCAGGCTGTGCGAGTATATTGTCCAACACCCGGACTGGAGCGAGGCCTTCCCTTCAAAGAAACCGCGTACATTTCAAAGGGCTGGAGGAGGACAATGTACAATGCTATAAGATGAAGGGATTTGGGGCCATTCGGGGTCTATGCAGTAGGGGTGGAAATGGTTTGGCTCAAACCGAGCCAAACCGTGTGGTTTAGTTCGATTTTTAAATATAAGTGGTTTTAGTGAGTTTACTTGATTTTAGTGTGATTAATGAGTTTTGCTGATACCGTGAGTTTATAAAATTTTAGAAGCAAATTGCTAATACAGTGTTCACTTCAGATTTAGGGGGATGAACATATGTTAGATTTGGAATGTGGTTTGAACCGTGGTCTAAATCGCGGTTTGGACCGTGATCTGAACCGCAAAATCAAACCACAAATCAAACCGCGGTTTAGACCGAACCAAACCGAACCATAGCGATTTGGTTTAGCTCAATCTGAATTTTTTTATGTTTTAGCTCGGTTTGAAATTTTTCCAAACCGATGCTAACGGTTTGACTTCTAAATTTGCTCAAACCAAGCTAAACCGAACCATTTCCACCCCTGCTATGCAGTCCACCGTAAAGTAGTCCAAATCCTATGATATGTAATTTATGTTACTAAACTATAATATAATATATGTAATTAAATTAAATTACTATAATATAATATGTATGTAATTCACGTTAATCTTGTGTACTCTCTATAGAACTAAACCTAATGCTAAATCAAAACTCTGACAATCATTTAATCCAACGGCGTAGGCCTTTAATCCATAAGGAATTGTTCGCGTCGTAGAACTCTTGCAGCTCCTCAGGAGATGGGAGAAGAATAGATTTTAGAACAAACATTTCATAATAACCCAATCATATTGTAAACATAAACAAGAATGAGGATTTCAGCAACTTCTCTTCTACAAACAACAAAAGTTCACTAAAATTCAAAACTAAAAAAAAAAAGCCAGTAAAACTGACTTCATAAATGATTTAGGGTGCTATGACAAAATTCTCTCAAGCAACTGACCTGCGAAGCTCGTTTGGTCCATGAGCAAAATGGCACCTCTCACCAAATGTGCACATGCCCTTGGCAAAATTCTCACACATCTTCGTCTTAAAATTGGTCCCATGAGGTCCGTGCTGGCCCCCACGTCCCATCCCACCACCACCACCGGAGCTTACTTTCCTTGGTGGTGGTGGTCCACTTCCCGGTGCAGAAGCAGCGAGATTCATGATCAGCTCCCTCACCATCGCACTAGCTTGTTTGATCTGATCAAAGGTTCCTTCAAGTTCAATATTCTTTTGATTCTTGTCCGAATCATGCTCTCTTATGGCAAGCTTGACCCCAGTCATGTGACATATCTGCTTTGAGTTAATCCCACCTTTTCCAATAATAGGTCCAGCAAGGGATCCATCTATGCTTATCTTGGCAGTGGCAGATGCACCAAAGTTGGCTGCAGCAGCCAGACCAGGTGGGGATGGCTCAACCCGTCCAGGCCCTCCATGGTAGCCATAGTTCATCATGGGACCATGGCGTCTGGGATCTTCATAACCTGAAAACGATGATGGTGGCTTGCCAATCTCCATCTCGCTGTGGGCAAACCGACACTTGTCACCAAACTTGCATCCTTCTGGGGTGTTGATTTTGTTGCAGAGCTTAGTTTTGGCACTTGGAGTAGAAGGACCATCGGAGAAGGATGGCATGGGGGCATTTTTTGCGTGTGGCCCACCAAGGTTTGTCAGCTGATTACCTGCCTTATAGCCACCTGGAACATAGTGCAGGAAATGACATCCTTCACCAAAAGGACATCCAGATGTGCTGCATAAAAAACAATAAAACACCATAAATAACAAGTAATCATGCATCAAGAAGAACTAAACAGCACTGTATCAATCTCGGAGCAAGGAGAATGGAGGCTAGACCACTTTACAACACCAGTTAGATAAGACAGCTACTCAAAGTTGAGAGACCGAGACACTAATTAGTAATTATGTATACCAAACTTATCTAGTAATTAATCACTTTCTGTTGGACTACTTTTTAAATTATTCTATAGAACTAAACCTAATGCTAAATCAAGCCAAACTCTGACAAGCATTTTAACAAATTAGAAGTTAGAAAGCTAACACCTTTGACTAAATTCTAGAACAGCTACAATAATTCTGTAGCCACAAACATTAATATTGAAAATACTTATGATAGGCCCCAACAAGCAATTCGTTCTTGGGCAGTAAATTCATGCTAGGAAAGTTAAACTAAACTTGTATGGAGTAAAATCCATTATAAGAATCATCAAGACAACTGAAGATATTCATCAGTTCTAGAAGTATCTACCCTGATAATCCTATTGTTAACAATAATCGCTGAGCATTGCCATTCATCACTCCCTTTCACATCCAAAACAAATTCTGAGGTTTAAAGCAAGTGTTGAACCATGGAAATCTACTCTCAAGAGCCCATTGTCATGAGTATGCATTGAATGAAGAGCTCAAGAACTATGCTTACATAGATATGCATGATGAAGTCAACATTCAGAAACAGAGCTTCACTGAGGAAGCTTTTTTCAGGTTTATTATTTAAATGAAGCAAGAACATCATATTTTCTTACTGCCAAGTATGCAAAGAAAGAACTTGTACTAGAGGTTGGATTGGAGTAGATAAAAATGTAATGTAAAAAGTACAACAGGTCCAAAAACAAAATAGGCACCTGATTTTTATATTTTGCTTACCAGAACTATGCTGACACCTTAGATAGAAATGTAAACAATGAAGGGAAGAAAGACAGAGATTGGCCATTGTCATACTATCAAAACCCTTTCCATGGTTCACTTGTCAGAGTCACTAATGATCTTGTAGCACTTAGGTAACTAGTCAATCGTACTTGAAAGCATCAATGTAATTTATTTATTTCTTACAAGAGAAGAGATTAAAGGATCAAAGCATTAATTTTATTAAAAAAAAGGCATTGGAATCACAAACATGAAGGGGCCACAAAGAAATATATGTCATCTTCTTAGGACTAAGGGTTTGTTGGGTTTTCTTTTTTTTTTTTTTTGTTGTTTTGCTTTGACAGGAAAAAGGAGTGTTATGTATTGCACATTGGATAAATCTTGAACAATTGTTCAACAAGACTGTAGATAATGATACAAAAATACTTGTCTGTTGTCCATATTGGTCAGACTCTTGTTACAATATCATGTTGAGATATCTTTCTTCTTATGTTAAACTGTACCAGGTATTCATAAAGGCATGTCTACTCTCATTCAAGATTTTTGCAGCACCGAGTAATTTAGATAGAAATACACTGGAAAACATATAGAACAAGATTGTCCAAAAGTGTTCTGCTCAAAACCTAGATCAAACTACATAGAAAACAAAACCATGCACAGAACAACCAACCCTTTAACTCCCCACGTTATATTTTTATCTTCTAGAAGATAAGAGGTATAACAGGCAGATGCAATACACCTTTCGATTAGCAAAGAAACTCATATGATGATGTAAACTATTGATGATACTGCATAACAGAGTTTCCTTAAACAAGACGGATGCCTTTAGCCTTTACCGGATTAAATAGATTCTTTTAGTGAAAGTAGCACATATTTTTAAAAAGTATCAATATGACAAAGCAGATGAGAATAAATCTTCCGACTTTATCATGTAGCACCTTATCATTTGTGAATAAGGTCACAGTGTTTGTTGTTAAAGGAGAATGAATACCTTAGGCTGTCCAGAAACCTTGAAATATAATTAAGCTGAGATCAATTACCATTTACCATTATTGCAAGCCTTCTGCATATTCTTCAGTCTTAATTACTATCATCTTCCTCTCATAGTTGCAGTGCACAATCTTTCTTGAATGTCATAGAAATTTTCATATGTAAACTTAAATTTCATATATTATCTTCCATAGGTTAGGATTACAACCTGAAAAACTTCGTGCATGGCTTTGATTTGCTTCCTACACCAGATGTAAAGTTCTCTGATTCTGTTACAGAAAATTTATTACCGTGTCTCAGTTAATAATTTGAATGACTTATTAATTACGTAAATTTCACGAGTACTCATAAATCCTTATCATCATTTAATCCTAAAGAAAACCATATCATTAAAAAGAAAAATTACCTCAATTAAACAAATTAATAAACTTTGCAACCACCTTAATTATTCATTAATGCTACAATTTCAGACCATGATACATCATTCAAAGAACACTTATGGTGGTACATCTTAAGACCCACAAGATAGTTCACAATCATATTTTAGAATGAAATCAGTAAAACTTTGTTCGATTTGTGCAAAAGGGGATAAAGTCTTCGTTGTGCTAATTCAAATCGCAACAGAATAGAAAAAAGAAGACATGAACAAACTTCAACAAAAGAGATATAAACAAATTCTATAGCAAATATCAGCATAAATTGAAGGGTTTAAAATAACTGCAAATCAAATCAATTGAAACAAAAACAATCAAGAAGGTTCATAACCGGAACCACTAAACCAACGAAAACACAATAACAAAATTTAAAATATAAAAATTACAAGCAGATAACTAACCTTCCCTAGCTCTCTTGGGACCACCGTTCCAAACTCCGTCTTGTCTCCCTCTTTTCCGCCCGAACTCCATTTTATCCACACCACAGATCCAAGCTTCTTCCAAGTGTGTGCGTGAGAGAGAGAGAGAGAGAGAGAGAGAGAGAGAGAATTTGAGTATAGCAGATATGGTGGGAGAAGAGCAAAACCCTAGGGTTTGCAGAGCAAGAGCGGGGGCGGAAGGTGAGATTGGCCAAATTGCGGAACTCAAAATTTGAGATTCAAATTTGGTTAAATTTTGGGATTGGAGCCCGCGCTTGGTTATCAGTTTTATAGACAGTCAATTTTACGTACGTGCGCGCGTGTTCTTCATTTGGGCCTTACGTCATTTTAGTACAGCGCCCACGTCAGCTGGTTTAGGCTGAGGCCCAGTAATACTCGTCTAGGTCTAGGCCTTTCTATAGCAGGTCAACGGGTCCAGTTGACGCCGGCTTGTTAACTCACGTGGAAAAAAAATCCAATATCACGTGCCCTACTCATTACTATAAGAGAGGATTAGCTCATTTGATCCGATTTTCACCAAATTTTGTAAAATCGTCAGGAGTTGACTATTACTTTTAGTAGCAAATTTGGAACCGGATCAAACCATCAGAACCAATATTTTTGTCCCATTTTAGCCATTTATTGGTCTTGTTTCATAATATTAAAAGAAACATCATTGAACGGAATAAATTGAGTTGAGACCATATTATCGAGTACCACTCTCAAACGTGTCCATTCAAGAACAAAATGCCCCACATACAAAGCTCCTCTAAGTGACGACCTAGGTTAGGTCATCTCAGGAAGTGATTCAGATCTTCCTGAACCCGACCTACTGTCCCTAAACAAATTGCCAAGTGCCTTAATGACCTCCAAGCATTTGGTCGACCTCGCTGTCAGGTCGACTTTTATCGTCAGTCAGGACGACTTGCATCATTAACAAAGGGTTAACCGATATCGTCCATATATAATCAACATTTTCATGTCGACTAATGTCAACTGTTGCTCAACCTGGTCAAGTCAACTTATATATAATGAGTTATGTTCGACCTCTTCTTCGGGTCGACTTTAATCGCCAACTTATGGGTTGACCTCATTGAGACCGACCCACGTCTCCTTAAATCACTTGTAACAACCGGTTATAAATCAGGACACGACTGATATCAATCCCGAGAATCTCTTCTATTATTCGCTTGTTACCAAATCAACTCAAATAGTGAACATCCATCTTGACATAGGGGTAATTCCAAATTGATAACTAGTAACCGATGTTTTCTATCTCAAAACTATATCCATTCAATTTCACGTAGAGCGAATTCTTATTCTCACGCCATAGGGTATTCGCCGAAGATCATCTCGACTAGTCGTTTGTTCATCGTGACCATCCCGGCTAGTCATTTGTTCTTCGTTTTCAGGTTACTAATGCTTAAGTGTCTCTCACTCTTAAAAAGATGATTAATTGACATTCACTCTAAAAATGATGATTAACCATATTCGCATCACTTTCATCTTATAAATAATTACGTGTCGTTTACTCTAAAAACGATGATTAGTGTTGTTCACTATAAAACGGTGATTATGTGACGTTAACTATAAAAACGATGATTAATTGTCAAAAACGAAAATTGAAGAAAAAGAAGACATGTAGATTGAAGAAGAAGACCTGGGAGCGGATGTTTGTTAAGATATTACAACATTTGACACAATACTTCCTCCGTCCCGTCCGAAAAGGCACAAATTTTCTTTTTGGGTGTCCCATTTAAAAAGACACTTTCCTAAAAAGGAAAGTTTTTATTACTATTCCACCCACTCATTCTCTCTCCTACTTTACTTTTACACTCACAACATTCTCTCTCCTAAATATTCCTCCCACTCATTCTCTCTCCTATTTAATTTTTCATACTCCCTCCGTCCCAATAAGTGCTTCACCCTTTTGGGTGGGCACGCAAATTATGAAAATGGGAGGAAAAAAAATATTGTGAGTGTAATTTGAAAAAAGGAGAGAGAATTAGTGGAGGGAATAGTAAATTATAATGGTGTTGTGAGTATTAAAATAATGTAAGAGAGAGAATGAGTGGAGAAAATAGTAAAGATTCTTTGCCAAAAAAGGAAAGGTGAAGCTTCTAACGGGACGCCCTTTTGGATAATTAGTGAAGCTTTTATTGGGACGGAGGGAGTACTCACAACATTTAAACTTTTTCTCTTTCCTACATCATTTTCCTTAATTTGCGTGCGAGGTTGATTTTGTGCCTCTTCGGACGGGACGGAGGGAGTATATGTTACAACATGAAATTTTTGATGTCACGTGTTTATTAAGTTATTATCATTCATTAAATTTATTTTTGATGTCACGTGTTTATTAAGTTATTATCATTCATTAAATTTTTCGCAAAAAAGTTTTTTTACAAGTTTAAAATCTAAGTTGTAGATGTTTCAACTTGAGGGGAAGGTGTTAGGATTAAGAGATATTTTCAAGGAATTAAGGTATTTAGTTGCCTAATTTGATATTAAGTCAATTTAGAAAAGTTACCTATGTTACGAGTAATCGTATTAGAATTAGGTTTAACTAGATTGACTCCCGTGCGATGCACAGGGCATTACTATATATTCAAAAGACAAAAATTGAACTAAAATAAATCAAGAACTCAATTCGTTTATACATTATGGAATACTTGCTTAAAGAATACATTGTCAGTACATAAAAATTAGAAAACAATAAAATAGAAATAAAGCAAAAATTATAAGGAATATGCATTTCTCTATATACAATTCTGTAGTATTTTATCATATAAAAAAATTAAATAAAACACACGAACATGTTTATCAAATACGAAATAAGTTATTGAAATCAGTTAAAAAAACACAATAACCATATTACCCCATATCACTTATTAAATATATCAAAACCCACATTCATCACAATTAGGGGCGTAACCGAAGTGAATCGGATCGAATATCATAAGATTCGATTTGTATTCGAATATAAAATTTAATTTGTATTCGTATTCGATTCGTATTCGAATATATAAATTGAATCGTATACGATTAGACGTGTCCAAACGGATATAACCACCGGTTAACGGTTATAACCGACGGTTAAAAAAATCGTTAAGACTTAACCGTAACCTAACCGTTAACCGTGTACTAACGGTTATGGTTATCCGGTGAACGGTTATAAATGATTAACACGGTTTATCCGGTTAAAACGGTTAACTAAAGCAATTTTTTTTTTTACAAATTAGTCCTTTTAACGAAATTTTTAACAAATTCTATTAACTATTATTTGAAAAAATGCTTAGTCACAGCCAAGGCAAATGCCAAGGCCACGACACTGGCCGACCATGCCCAAAATCAGGGCCAAGTTTGGTATAAAATGCTCAGCATCAGCCACTTACATAGCCAAGGCCTTTGGTTTTTTTGGTTTTCTTTCAATGTGGGATAACATCCCAAGGGAGGCGGCAAGGCCACACGGCCAAGGCCATGGCCGAGCCAAAGCAAGGCCAAGGCCAATGCCGAGCCACAAGCCTTTGATTACTTTCCCTTCATTTCGACGTGGGATAACTCACAAGGCCACATGGCCAAGGCCATGGCCGGCCAAGGCCGAGCCAAAGCAAGGCCACGGCCAGCCAAGGGAAGGCCACAGCCGAGCCAAGGCAAGGCCACGGCTAGCGAAGGCCAAAGCCCAAGGCCAATTTCTATTTTTTTTTTCAAATAAATAATATCTTAATATTATATTTTTTATTTTGTATAAAAAATATTATTTATTTTTGACAAATAATAAAAATAAGTGGCAATATTTTTTTGGATATATATAGTAATTTTAATTTTAAATTTTAAATTTTAAATTTTAAATTTTAAATTTTAAATTTTGAATTTAAATTCTATTAACTATTATTTGAAAAAATGCTTAGTCACAGCCAAGGCAATTGCCAAGGCCACGACACTGGCCGGCCATGCCCAAAATCATGGCCAAGTTTGATATAAAAGGCTCAGCATCAGCCACTTATATAGCCAAGGTCTTTAGTTTTTTTTTATTTTCTTTCAATGTGGGATAACATCCCAAGGGAGGCGGCAAGGCCACACGGCCAAGGACATGGCCGAGCCAAAGCAAGGGCAAGGCCAAGGCCGAGCCACAAGCCTTTGATTACTTTCCCTTCATTTCGATGTGGGATAATTTCCAAGGCCATGGCTGGCCAAGGCCGAGCCAAAGCAAGGCCACGGCCAGCCAAGGCAAGGACACGACCGAGCCAAGGCAAGGCCACGGCCACCCAAGGCGAAGGCCCAAGAACATTTTCTATTTTTTTTTTCAAATAAATAATATCTTAATTTTATATTTTTTATTTTGTATAAAAAATATTATTTATTTTTGACAAATTATAAAAATAAGTGGCAATATATATATTTAAATTTTAAATTTTAAATTTTAAATTTTAAATTTTAAATTTTAAATTTTAAATTTTAAATTTTAAATTTTAAATTTTAAATTTTAAATTTTAAATTTTAAATTTTAAATTTTAAATTTTAAATTTTAAATTTTAAATTTTAAATTTTAAATTTTAAATTTTAAATTTTAAATTTTAAATTTTAAATTTTAAATTTTAAATTTTAAATTTTAAATTTTAAATTTTAAATTTTAAATTTTAAATTTTAAATTTTAAATTTTAAATTTTAAATTTTAAATTTTAAATTTTAAATTTTAAATTTTAAATTTTAAATTTTAAATTTTAAATTTTAAATTTTAAATTTTAAATTTTAAATTTTAAATTTTAAATTTTAAATTTTAAATTTTAAATTTTAAATTTTAATTTTAAGTTTTAAATTTTAAATTTTCAATTTTAAATTTTAAATTTTCAAATGTTATATTTTTATTGAATTTGGATTAATTTGTATTATTATTTTTAAATGTTTAAGAAATCGGAGAAAAAAAACTGAAATCCAATCGGCCAATGAATGAACACCAAGTGTCCCATTTAAAAAAAAAATAAAAAATTCACCTGCATAGACGCGCTTCTGTACACGCGTGTATGGCACGTGCCACTTTTCAGGAAAAAATCTATAATTAAGTAACCCTATATACTTTATTTACTATGCTTCAAAGATTTATTTTTTTTAAAAAAATAACTAAATTGAATTTTGATTAATTTGTATTATTATTTTTAAATCTTAAAGAAATCGGAGGAAAATATCCGAAATCCAATCAGCCAATGAACGAACACCAAGTGTCCCATTTAAATAAAAAAAAATTCACCTGCATAGACCCGCTTTTGTACACGCGTGTATAGCACGTGTCACTTTTCAACAAAAAATCTATAATTAAATAACCCTATATAATTTATTTACTATGCTTCAAAGATTTATTTTTAAAAAAATTAAATAAATTTTCTGAAACCCACATTCATCACACTTATCTTATTTAATTTTGAGAACAAAAATCAAAATCCTAAAAATACGAATATTTTGGTTAAATGAAAATAATTTCCCCAAACCATCCGTTCCCTCATAAACCCAACCCACTTCTTCCTTACCCTCTTTTAAAATAACACTTTCTATTATCTATATTTCTTATAATATTGACATGCAGTTCAATCAAAATTTTAAAAATGATGATCATCTTTTTCGATGTTCGTCTTTATTAATACTTTATTTACTATGATTCAATTATTTTTAAATAAAATAATATAATGTTTATTGTATCGAACTAAAATAAACTCAATAACCACATTACCCCTTCCAACTCATTATCCTATACCCCATCACTTTAAAAAAAAAAAAAAAACTTATATTAGTAAAATTGTTATTATTATCATTATCATTTATAATAAAAAAATAACTTGACACTTAATTAATTTTGACAAAAAATATATTGAAAAATTAATAAGGAAAATTAACAAAGAATAATTAAGAAATTTATATTAAAAAAAAAGGAGTTTTTTTTTCTGTGTCCAAATTAAATGAAATTAGTCTCTATTTAAAGAGGAAAAAAAATTATGAATTTTGGTGTAAATTTTTTTTTTTAAAAAATTAATTTATTATAAAATAATTTAGGTTAAAGAAATGGGTGGAAAATAAAAATCTGAAATTGAACCAGCGAATAGGAGCACGCCACGTGGCCAAAAAAAAAAAAAATTTTGCTGCCTTCACGCGTGTTTTTTGGCGCGTGTACTACAGGCGCCCTAGAAATGACGAGACTGCCCTTCAGCCAAATGCCGACACGTGTTTAAATTTAAAAAAAAAAAAATTTGTTTTTGGGCCAATCACAGCGCGCCACGTTTCATTTCAGCCCATTTGCCATCAAGTGAAATTACTAAAATACCCTTCGATGACCAAAATTTTACCAAAAGCTTGTTATTATATATTGATAGATATTAGAATAAGAAGATTTGTTAAAATCCAAATATAATTAAAACTCATATGATTTGTGTATAAACTAGCAGCGAATCCGCGCTACGCACAGTGACAAACTTTTAAAAAATAATAATAATTGAACATACCAAAAGTATCGAGTTGGGCCAAGCAAGTAAAGTCCAGTCCTCAAGTAATTATGGCCACTATATTCTCAGTGGGCTAGGCCCAATGATCACATGGCCTAAAGCCCATCTCCTTGATACGTCGACTTAAGTTCATTGTTCGACCTACCAGGTCCCGACCTAACTAAGTCCGACTTCATGACCCAAACTCTATTTTGGGTACGATCCAGCTCTACCCGTCAGTCAGGCCGACCTAACTCCAAGTGTCGACCTCGACCGGCCCAAGCAAACGTCGACCTAACTAAGCATGTGCGCATGTGCAATTACTCTTGCCATAATCGCTCCTATAAACCAGGATCGTTTCAAGACACGTCCCCATAACGCATAATCGTCTCCTAAAATGCGGAGCTCATGCAGCCCTGCCAAATATATCACACTCATCATCTATAAATACATTTCCACTACAACGGTTATGAGGTAACTGCAATTTTGTTATCTGAATAACATCTTTATTCAATACTTTTTGCTCTCCAATTTTCAAATACTTACTCTCACGCCCGAGGGTCTAAGCCGGAGACACATCCGGCTAGTCGTGAGTTCTGGTTTTCAGGTCAAGGAGCCAAGTGATCAGTCCTGCCACGTGGAGGAAGATTGATAAGCACATTTTCTACGGCATCAGTTTGGTTCCATTGCCCACTACAAGAAAAACGACAGTTACCGACGGAAAAATCCGTCACTAAATGCCAAAAATCCGTCACTAAATCAATTTAGTGACGGATTTTAGACGTAAAAAATCCGATGTTAAAACGTGCGTCACTAAATTTTTCGACGGATTACTGACGGTTCTCAATCAGATTTAGTGACGGAAATTTCCGTCACTAACGTTTAAAAATCCGTCGGTAATTTGGTGAAAATAACGACCAATTTAAAGTATTATGCCGACAGATTAGTGACGGAAAATTCCGTCGCTATTTAAACTGTCGTTTTATTTTTTGGACCATTTTCGTGACGGATTATCGACGGATTATTCCGTCGTTATTTAAATGGTCATTTTATTTTTTTGGACCATTTTAGTGACGGATTATCGACAGATCATTCCGTCGCTATTTAAATGGTCGTTTTATTTTTTGGACCATTTTAGTGACGGATTATCGACGGATCTTTCCGTCGCTAAAATTTATTCCAAATTTTCCCAATTTTATTAATTTTTTAAAATTTTCTTTTTTCAATATTTTTTATTTTTGATATATCAAATTACCGACGGATATTTCCGTCGCTAATTTGATATTTTTTATTAAAAAAATAAAATAAAATAAATATATATATATATATATTATATATATATATATATATAAATATATTTTAAAAAATATATATATATTTATTCTCAAATCAAACCCTAAACTTTTTTTATTCTCAAATTAGTCCCTTAATGTTTTTTATTCTCAAAACAATCACTAAAATCTATCTGCAGAGACATGCATAAAAATTACAGAACAGTGTAAAATCACCGTAGTATAATATTTAGCTCATTAATTTAGTCTGACAAACCATAAAAGGAAAAATACCAAAAAAAAATCCCTAATAATAAATTTCCAATAAACTCCGTAGGAAAATAAAGATCCTTATCGAATGTCATAAAAAAGATCTGTGGTGCAAACACTTGATTGGTGTTCAATTAACGCCTCTTAGTGAAGTAGTAAGTCGTTGTCCAGTGCCATAGTTCTTCACGACAAAAACAACAAGATGAAATATGACTTTGAAAAATGCTAATGATTCAATAAAGATTTATAATATTCAAAGTATAACAACTATTTTGGCATTAAACATCCAAATCTAGAACCAGTAATCTAACAGAACAGGAAAATTTGAAGGTATGGTATAATCCACATCTTCTTAGAGGGATCTTCAAGCAATCCCCGAATAAAATAACCACATACTTATGAGAGTATGGACCCCCTAACTCGAATCAATAGGAATGCATAACATAGTAAAGTCCCAAAAACAACTTGCACACTTGCATCACAGACAATGGGAAGGGCTAATAGAAGCCATGAAGAAAGCAAGGCGGTTGAACAATCATGTATTCTCCTTCAAAATCTTCGTTCCCACATACCTGTGCATTCACAAAACCAACAACAATCAAATCAAATGAAATATTAAAACATGCCCTCTATTCAACAATTGCAACTACTAAAACACCAACTTTACCTGCCAAGCTAAATATAGATCCGTCAACTTTACCTGCCAAGCTAAATAATACAATGGCAATACAACTTCTTTAAGTCAGCTTGGTTTTCAGACTGGTAGCTACTCACCCTCTTCAGCCTCTGCAATTAAATCATCCAAGAACGAATGTAAGACATAATTTGACAATTTTAAGGTCTAGGATACTAATCTGTACTAAAGAAAAAAAATAATAAAAATAAAATAAAATAAAATATATATATATATATATATATATATATATATATATATATATATATATATATATATATATATATATGTATATGATGAACAAAGACAATAAGCATACCATGAATTGCTTCCATGTTATCTTCCTTATAGACACCAAGTGGGAGAACCATGGACTGATAGAAGCACCTCCCCTTGCTTCGGAAGCCTTAACGTTTTGGGTGTCATCCCAACAGACAACCTCTGGCTAATCAAATGATGGTAGCCTGCGGATTCGTCCCTGTTGAAAAGCTAAATATAGATCCATCAACGACTCGAAGTGCCCCAACACCCATGACTTTGAAATCATGATCAACAACCTTCCCGACTACACAACCGCCATGGTAATGACACATGGTACTCACAGTCCGGCGACAATAGTCCCCCATCACCTCATCGCTCGATAGGTAAAGGGCAAACCTTGACCCACATAACGAAAATCTCTACCGCCGGACCAATCATCAAACTTGAAATCATTAATTGCACGGATGCTCAGCAAAAGAGCTTAAGAAATTCGATGACTGGGTTAGGGGGGTCACTGACGATTGCCTTGAAGCTCTCAATACGGTTGCAAGTTAATAATATTTTGGGCGTTCCATCGTTTCCCCCTCAGTCATATGGACGAAGAAAAGGAGGAGTAAAGAGGCGGGGTGGGTGGTGGTGGTGGTGTAGACGGAGGAAGGGGGAGTTGGGGGATGTGGCGTGAACAGTGAACAAAAGGGAGAAAGAAAGAGAGAGTTGTGGAGAGAGAGAGATTTGAGGGAGGGAGGGAGGGAGGCGCAGGAGAGTAAAGAGAGAGAGAAAAAATAGGGTTTTGCTACGATGAATTTGGACCATAGGATTGTGTGTGATTAATGATTCAGATTGATTAAAATGTCAATCCATGTGAACATAAAACAACCAATCAAGTGAAAATGTGTTTGTGTTTCCTTGAATGAATTTGGACCATTAGATCTAATTATTTGTTATGTATTTAATGGTTAAGATTTTACTAAACCTAATGATCCATGCGAATGTTTGGGTTCAATGACTTATTGCCACCTCTTATTTTTATTTATTTATCATCAAAATTCTCTTTATGTTTATAATAATTAGCAAAAATAATAAATAACAAAAATTATAATTTATCTTTCAAAAAATAATAATAATTAAATATAAAATAATATTATATTATATATACCAAAAAAAGTCTAAAATATTTATCTCAATTAAAAAATAAATTTAAAAAATAATTATACTTTTAAAATATTAATAACTAGTAAAAGCCCGTGTCCGAGGACACGTGTTTTTTTATTTAAAAAAAATAAAAATTTAAAGGGCAAAATGGGAAAGGGACAACTTAGTGAGGGCAAAATGGGAAAAACCCATTTGGAACTATTCATTGTACTGTTCACCCTTGTTGCCATTTATACTATAGATACTTATTAACATACCCTCATACCCTAAACCTCATATACCCTAAACCCTATACCATATACCATATACCCTATACTATATACCATAAACCCTATACCCTATATCCTATACCATATACCATATACACTATACCCTATACTTTATATCATATACCCTATACCCTATAGGGTATAGGGTATAGGGTATATGGTATAGGGTATATGATATAGGGTATACCCTATAGGGTATAGGGTATAGGGTATACCCTATAGGGCATAGGGCATAGGGTATACCCTATAGGGTATAGGGTATACCCTATAGGGTATAGGGTATACCCTATAGGGTATAGGGTATAGGGTATACCATATAGGGTATAGGGTATACCCTATAGGACATAGGGTATAGGGTATACCCTATAGGGTATAGGGTATATGGTATACCCTATAAGGTATAGGGTATACCCTATAGGGCATACCCTATAGGGTATAGGGTATACCCTATAGGGCATAGGGTATAGGGCATAAGGTATATGGTATAGGGTATACCCTATAGGGTATACCCTATAGGGTATAGGGTATACCCTATAGGGCATAGGGTATAGGGTATACCCTATAGGGTATAGGACATATGGTATAGGGTATAGGGTATACCCTATTGATTATAGGGTATAGGGTATACCCTATAGGACATAGGGTATAGGGTATACCCTATAGGGTATATAGGGTATAGGGTATACCCTATAGGGCATAGGGTATAGGGCATAGGGTATATGGTATAGGATATACCCTATAGGGCATAGGGTATACCCTATATGGCATAGGTTATACCCTATAGGGTATAGGGTATACCTTATAGGGTATATGGTGTAGGGTATACCCTATAGGGTATAGGGTATACCTTATAGGGCATAGGGTATACCCTATAGGGTATAGGGTATACCTTAGAAAAAAAATAAACAAATGAAAGTATAATAAAGAAATCAGGGACGGGTATAATTTTTTAATTTTTATTTATAAATGTATATATTTTTTATTTTTATTTTTTATGAATATAAATAAATATTTTGGACATTTTTTAGTATTGAAGTTTTTTTCAAAAAGTTATATAAAAAAAGTTAAAAAATTAATAAACATATTGACGTAGCGGAAGACTTGGATAACGATTAATCGATGAATTTCGCTCGAGAAATTCAACAATCAATCAACAATTTTCGCTCGAGAAAATTGAAAGAGAATGAATTCAATTCATAAAATGTCAAAACTGTCTTTCAAACCCTAAAACAAGGTATAAATATGACGGCCCAAACCCTAATTTGGAAAAACCCTAAAATAATTCAAAAGACGAAAATGTTCAAAAACTAGTAAAAACGGATAGAAAGCTTCGTCGGGCCTTTTGAGGCCTTTAGAAGCATTTTTCGGCCTTTTTTTTGGCCTGCTCATGGGGCTATGCCCATGAATCTTGTTCCTCTCGTCTTGAATCTTTGGCCTCCCGTAACTCCTCCGGAATCAAAAGTTACGCCCGTTTCCGCGCTGACGCTCAAACGACTCCAAAAATGACTCCGCAATTGTGTCCGCATCACATATGAAAGTATAATAAAGAAATCAGGGACGGGTAAAATTCTTTAATTTTTATTTATAAATGTATAGTTTTTTTTATTTTTTATGAATATAAAAAAATATTTTGGACATTTTTTAGTATTAAAGTTTTTTTTAAAAAAAAGTTATATAAAAAAGTTAGATAAAAAATAAACAAATGAAAGTATAATAAAGAAATCAGGGAAGGGTAAAAAATTTTAATTTTTTATTTATAAATGTATAGTTTTTTTATTTGTACAAAAATTCACTACTAACCAATATCTCAAATAATTTTATTTATCAAAAAAAAAATTAAAAATTAAAAAAGTTTATATGTTATTGTCCGTCCCTCATCTATTATATATTTTTATTTCTTTAAAAATTTAACTTTTTTTATATAAAAAATCCGTCACTAATCCGTCACTAACTTAAAATATAAATTTAATAATTATTTTGAATAATTTAGCAACGACTGAAATCCGTCGGTAATAATATGCAATTAATTTACCGACGGATTATAATCCGTCGGTAATTAAATCCGTCACTAATCCGTCGCTAACCTAAAATATAAATTTAATAATTATTTTAAATAATTTAGCAACGACTCAAATCCGTCAGTAATAATATGTAATTGATTTACCGACGGATTTTAATCCGTCGGTAATCAAATCCGTCACTAATCCGTCGCTAACCTAAAATATAAATTTAATAATTATTTTAAATAATTTACCGACGGATTTTAATCCGTCAGTAATTAATTCCGAGACTAATCCGTCACTAACCTAAAATATAAATTTAATGTTTATTTTAAATAATTTAGCAACAACTCAAATCCGTCGGTAATAATATGTAATTAATTTACCGACGGATTTTAATCCGTCGGTAATTAAATCCGTCACTAATCCGTCGCTAACCTAAAATATAAATTTAATATTTGTTTTAAATAATTTAGCAACGACTCAAATCCGTCAGTAAAAATATCCGTCGCCATTCCGTCATAAATTCGTCGGTAAAAAAGTGCGCAAATTTTTGGCGCCAAAATGGTGACGGATTAGAGACGAAATGGAATCCGTCGGCATATCAGTCACTAAATCCGTCGGTAATCTCGTCCTAATTTCGTTTTTTGTTTTTCACCCCAGGTCGTTGCTATTTCGTCGCTAATCCGTCGGTACTAGTGACGAATTTATTTCCGTCACTAATTTCCATCAGTATCTGTCAGTTTTCTTGTAGTGGTCGGGAACTCGTGCATAACTTGACCTCGAAAGTTTTCTCAACCTGCAATCATGGTGACTTTGGATGGACATGATCTGAGGCCTCACTCGGGCACGAAGAAGGAAACAATAATGCGAACGCAAACACTGGGAACGCTAACTTACCCCCTCCCCCACCTCTACGTCAGCACGCTAGGGCAACTCGATCTAACAGCGTTGCTGACGACAGAGGATTGCCAGATGGAAGGAGAGACAAGCGGCCCATGGAGGGACAAGGAGTTCCACCTCCTCCAAAGCGTCCAATTGGACAAACAAATGCTGGAAACAGGGCAGGTCCCTCATCCAACCCATTGAGCAGAAAAGAAATGATGATGGAGCGAGCCCAGATTTTGGCTGAGTTATTGGCAATGGAGGAGGCTGAGCAGGCGGATAGAAGGTCTGAGAGGGTGGCTCCATCTCAAGTTTCAAACAGGGAGCGTGCCAGGAGTACTAGACCAAATGAAACTGTGGGACAAAATGTTGAGCAAAGGATGGTGGTGCGGCCTCAATCACCTATTCATGTTCCAAGTGACGACCTGAGGGCCAGCCTCACCAGGAACAGGGAACAGGAAGCCCAGTCGGACCTGAGGACACAGCTAGAGGCTAATCGAGGCATGCGTAGATCACCATCTAGGACACAAAGGTCTCAATCCCACAGGGAAAGGAATGGGCGCAGGTCGCCTTTAAGAGAGGGTAGGCGCAGGTCGCCACCCAGAGATGAAAGGCGCAGGTCGCCACCAAGAAATGACAGGCACAGGTCACCAGTTCGCTCGGTAAGGTCACCTTCTCACAGGGATAGGAGAAGCAAGCAGATAACCCCCCCTAGAAGTGAGGGTCAAAGGTCAAATGTTGTCCCCCCTGCTGGAGAAGACAGACCTGGTGCTAGGGAGTGGCTGCAATGGAAGAGAAAATTTGAGCAATGGGAGGCTGAAAAGAAAAATGATACTGGAAAGGTCGAACGAATTGACTTTGCTCTTCGACCCCTGTCCAAGGATTTGATTGATAGTTGACCACCTCCTGGTTTCAGATTGCCCCTCCTAGAGAAGTACTCAGGGGCGACCAATGCAAAAAGCCATGTGCAGCACTTGGAGGCCACAATGTGCTTTGTCTCCAACGAGGACGACACTATGTGCAAGGCCCTCATAAGCACACTCACAGGGGCAGCCCTGACATGGTTCAATGGTTTGGCAGCCGGTAGCATCTCGACCTGGATGTGTATGAGAACAAAGTTTTTAGATCGCTTCTCAACTGCTGGAGCTCGGAAGATGACTGTCACCGATCTCAACAACCTGGTGCAAGGAAAAAAGTGAAAGCTCAATGAGCTACTACACCAAGTTTAAAGAGATGGTCGACAAGATCGAGGAGGATCTCACTGACAGGGAGGTGATCAATTGCTTCAGAAATGGAATTTCCTCGGCAGACATGGATTACGAGCTGACAGTCCGTACAGTCACAACTCGACAGGAGTTGTTCGAGAAGGTTTACAATGTGGCATTAGCCGAGGAGAGAAAAGAAAAGAAGAATGGGAAAGGCCCCAAGGTTGAGGTCGCTGATGATAAGAAAGACTCAGCCAAAAATGGGGGAAACAACAAGAATGGTAAGAACAGGACCAGGGCGACAGAGAAAGTGCCCGAAGCTTTCACTCCCCTAACGGTGAGTCGAACAGAGATAATGAATGCGGTCGAGCTGGCCCCACCTGCCCCAATGAACCCAACAAATAAGTTCAGAAGGGACAACACCAAGTATTGCGAGTACCGCAAGGACACAGGCCATACCACAGAAGATTGCATGAGCTTGAAGCGTATAATTCAGAGGATGGTCGAACAGGGTAGACTCGACGCGTATGTTAAAAGACCTCAAGGCGGTGGAGGTGAGCGACCTGCAGGTGGACACCAGGAGCCAAGACAGCCTAGACTGAATCTGGGTGTTATTACTGAACAAGCCAGCAACACAGCCATCAAGCATAAGATCTTTCAGCTCAACAAAGCCCCACATGTGCCCCCAAGGAGCCACGTCAGGGACGAGGTGATCAGCTTTCATCCTTATGAGCTAGCAACTAATATGGCGGCTAGGGAGCAAGTTCTCGTCATCCCAGGGCTCATTGATGGATGTACGACGAGCAGACTCTTAGTCGACACGGGGGCCTGCAAGGATATTCTGTTCTATAAGACATTCCAAGAAATGGGTCTCTCGAATGAGCAGCTTGAAAGATATGATGGCAGATTGGAAGGCTTCACCAACCACCGGGTCGATGCCAAAGGACAGATTGAGCTGGATGTCGACCTAGGCCAGCATCCCTACAGGGTCGTTTCCAAGGTAAAATTTATTGTCATAGATGTCAATAGTGATTATGCTGCTATTCTTGGAATTCCTGGCCAGGTCGCACTTGGAATGGTGGCCTCAATTCCCCATCAACGAGTTAAATTCCCCACACCAGCTGGAGTCGGCTGTGTTCAAGGCACAGCTCGAGCATATCTTGATCACGTACTTCGGGAAAGAAAGAAAAGGGAGCTAGAGATTGAAACTGCAGAAGGATACTTAAAGTTGTCTCAATCAGTCACCAAAACTACTCGACTATCTACAATCACCATCGTGGAAGAGTCGACCTATCGCTCACGTGACGAGGTCATGGTTGAGTCGACACGTCACTCTGAAACCACCATGGTTGATCCAGATACAGTTATGGTCGACCAAGTTTCCATAGGCAAGCTATGCCTCCAGATCGACAATAACTCGGGGGCCACCACCAGTGAGACTGCAGATGAGCTGGATGAGATGATAGCTGAGGAAGCTCCACACCTGGGGGCCGAAGAAAGACTGAGGGTCAGAGAAATCATCATTGAGACCCTACAATTCAGAGACGGTCCAGAGTTGGAAGCTGTAGACGAGCTAGAATTAGTGATTACAAACCCCTCCTATCCTGAACAGAAAATTCAAATGGGAAAGCAATTGTCTAAGGAAGAAAGGTCGGAAATTGTCGAGCTGCTCAAAGAAAGCAATGACGTCTTTGCATGGCGAGTAGAAGATATGAGAGGAATAAAGGAGGAGGTCGCTGTTCATAGGTTGGAGGTCAACCCGACCATAAAGCCCAAGCCTCAGAGATTGAGAAGCTTTGCTCACGACAAGGAAGAGGCCATTAAGCTCGAGGTACAAAAACTTTTGAGTGCAGGAATAATCAAGGAGGCCACACATACAACCTGGCTAGCCAATGTGGTCATGGTGAAGAAGTCAAATGGCAAATGGAGAATGTGCGTCGACTTCACCAATCTCAACCTAGCCTGCCCAAAGGATAGCTATCCCCTCCCTAGAATCGACAAGCTTGTTGATTCCATCGCTGGCCACTCCACCCTCAGCTTCCTAGATGCCTATTCAGGTTATCATCAGATCAAGATGCATGAGGATGACATAGTGAAGACAGCTTTCCAAGCAGCTGGAGGCATCTATTGCTACAATATGATGCCATTTGGATTGAAGAATGCAGGGGCAACCTATCAGCGTATGGTCAACAAGGTCTTTGCTTCACAGATTGGCCGAAACATGGAGGCCTACGTCGACGATATGGTCATTAAAACAAAGACCGGGCATCACGTGGTCGACCTAAAGGAAATATTCGCCAATTTGAGAGCAAACGACATGAAGCTTACTCCCAGCAAATGTGTTTTTGGTGTAGCAGCGGGTAAATTCCTTGGGTTTATGGTGTCACAGCGAGGAATAGAGGCAAACCCGGAGAAGATCAAAGCTCTAGTCGACATGCAGGAGCCCACCAGTGTCAAAGAGATACAGCGACTTAATGGAAGAGTGGCAGCTCTGGGTCGCTTCATATCCAAGTCGGCAGAAAGGTCTCTCCCCTTCTTCAAAGCTTTGAGGGGGACGAAAATTTTTGAATGGACGACCGAATGTCATTCATCGTTCCAACAGCTTAAGGATTACCTCGCTACCCCACCACTATTGAGTAGCCCGACCACTAGAGAAACTTTGTTCATGTATCTATCTGTGGGGGACAAGGCAGTTGCTGCAGTTTTGGTTCGAGAAGAGGAAGGGCTTTAAAAGCCCGTGTACTATGTTAGCAAGGCCCTATCAGATGTGGAGGACAGATATTACAATGCTGAGAAGGTAGCCTATGCCTTAGTAGTAGCTTCAAGGAAGCTGCGAGCTTACTTCCTGGCTCATCCTATCGTGGTGCTCACGAATGCACCCTTGAGGAAAATTTTGCATAAGCCCGAGAGTTCAAGTCGCTTACTCAATTGGTCAATTGCCCTCACGGAATTCGACATCGAGTATCGACCTCGAAAGGCGTTGAAGGCTCAAGCCTTGGCAGACTTCTTGGTCGAGCTTACGTTCACCAAGGAAGATAGCGAGGTGCAAGTTCAGAAAGAAAAAGCTTAGGGAAAAGAACAAGAGTCCCAGCCCGTCACTACTCTACCCGACGATTGCTGGAAGGTCTACTCGGATGGGTCAGCTACAAAGAGTGTCAGTGGAGCTGGGATTGTTTTGATCGAGCCAGAGTCTGGGACAGTATATGAGGAGTCATTAAGGTTCAAATTTGATGCCTCCAACAACCAGGCGGAGTATGAAGCCTTAGTAGCAGCCATTGAGTATGCCAAGTGCTTTGGAGCAACTAAAATCATGGCATACTGTGATTCCCAACTAATAGTCAACCAGGTTAGAGGCGAGTATGAGGTACTAAACTCCACCTTAGTCAAATACCACGACCTGGTGAAGGAGCTGACAAAAGACTTAGAGTTTTGGGAAATCCAAAGGATTGGCCGAGAAGACAATGTGTTGGCCGACTTGCTCTCGAAACTGGCCACTACAGACGAGCAACATGAAGAGCCCATCTCCTACCTTGAGAATCCATCTTATGAAAGGGTCAAAATTCAATGTGTGGAAGACCCCTTAAGAAATTGGGCTTACAATAAGTGTTGGATTGAAGAAATGAAGGCATACCTGGAAAGTGGCGAGCTCCATGAAGACGAAAAGAAAGCTTGAGCTATCAAAAAGAAAGCCCCGAGATATGTTATCCAAGGAGGCATGCTGTTCAGGAGATCATACACCAGGCCACTGTTGAAGTGTATTCATCCTCAAGAGATCACTCAGTTAATGCATGAGGTGCACAGTGGAATTTGTGGTGGACACCCGGGGGCCAGGACTCTAGCCGACAAACTGATCACCTTGGGGTATTATTGGCCACACATGAGAGCTGACACTCATGACTTTGTTCAACAATGTGACCAATGCCAAAGGTTTGCCAACCTACCTCATATGCCTACAACAGAGCAGACTCCAGTGATCGCTGCTTGGCCATTTGATATGTGGGGCGTCGACTTGATTGGACCCTTCCCTCCCGCCGGGGGAAACTGCAAGTACGTGATTGTTGCAATTGACTATTTCACCAAGTGGGTCGAAGCAAAGCCCCTAGCTCGCATCACAGAGTAAAACGCCATCAACTTCATACATGACTTCATCTGGTGCAGATTTGGGATCCCCCGAGCTATAGTATCAGATAATGGCTTACAGTTTTCCAAAGCATTCGAAGAAGAAATGAATAGAGTTGGGGTCAAGCATTGTCAGTCATCTGTGGCATACCCCCAAGGAAATGGGCAAGCTAAGGCAGCGAATAAGCTTGTCCTATCTTCATTAAAGACAGGTTTAGTTGGTCGACGCAGTAACTGGTTGGACGAACTCCCTCTTGCTCTTTCGGGGCGGTTCGCGCACAACCACTCGGGGGCCTACTGGGGAAACCCCATTTGCTCTTACATATGGATCAGAGGCCATGGCACCTGCTGAGCTGCGATTTCCTACTGCTAGAGTAACCTTCTTCGACCAAGAGCAGAATGACACCAACAGATTGATCGACCTGGATCTGATCGACGTGAAGCGAGACACGGCTTACCTTCGGATGGTCAACTACAAGCAGCGAACTAAAAGTTACCACGACAAGAGGGTAAAGACAAGATCATTCCAAGTAGGAGATCATGTGTTGAGAAAGATTGAAGCAACAGGAAGGAGAACCCAACAGAATAAACTATCTCCTAATTGGGAAGGTCCTTATATTGTTACTCGAGTCATCAAAGAGGGGACCTACATGATAGCTCATCCAGATGGTGAGGAGTTGAAGCATCCATGGCATGCCACTCACCTTATCAAGTACTACTTCTAGTTCAAGTCCTTAGTTCAGTTCAAAGTTAATGCAGTTCCCAATTTGTCATAGTTCTAGCTTTCCATTTGATGTAAGCATGTTCCTACTTCAATAAAAAATCACATGTTCTATTCGACCGAACATTGTGCTACACTAATTTCAACAAGCTCGACTCTTAGTCAGCTTCGTTTTAACAAGCTCGATTCTTAATCAGCTTAGTTCCTTTAACAAGTCCGACTCTTAGTCGACTTCGTTCAACGAGCTCGACTCTTAGTCAGCTCCGTTTTAACAAACTCGATTCTTAATCAGCTTAGTTCCTTTAACAGGTCCGACTCTTAGTCGACTTCGTTCAACGAGTTCGACTCTTAGCCAGCTCCATTTTAACAAACTCGATTCTTAATCAGCTTTGTTCCTTTAACAAGTCCGACTCTTAGTCGACTTTGTTTGACGAGCTTGACTCTTAGTCAACCTCATCCTAATCAGCTCGATCCTTAATCAGCTGTACACTAATAACAAGTCCGACCTTAGGTCGACTTCGTTTTGATAAGCTCGACCCTTAGTCAGCTTTGATCTCTCAAACAGGTTCGACCCTAAGTCAATCTCGTTTACAAAAATTCTTACGAGTCTAGGGTTGACCAAGTCATCATGAATCCAGGTCAACCCAAAAGACTTATTTTTCCTATTACATCTAGCTCGACACACATATGCTGAATTCAAAAGCATGCAACATACAATGATGTAAAGTCAACTACGATTAAACTAAGTCTCCCAAAGCGGGCCAAGACTTAAAAATAAACAAAAATGTATAAATAAGATGTCTCCCAAAAGCTGGGCCAAGACATCAACATTCACAAAATCAGAAAACTAAAGTGTTTGGTGCTTGTTCGTTACACAACCATTAAATATGGAACTTAATTTGTGGGATCACCTTCAACTTGACCACTGGTGGCCGCTTGATCATCTACAGTTTCCTCCTACTGCTGGGGGCCAATTGTCTTACCTGACTCAGAAAACCCATGCCTTGGAGTGTCACCATCAAAGGCCGGTGAATCAGGTTCCTCGAGCTCGGCTAAGATGGTACTGAAGTTAACTGGATCGACAGGGGGAGGGTTCCAAGTTTCTGCCTCAGCGGCCGCGTCGTCATTGGCTATATTTTCTAAGTCATTGTCATTGTAAGGCACCAAGCGATAACTCGGACGAGCTGCCATATTATAGGGATCCTCCAAAGCCCATTTGGCCAATTGCTCGATGGAGATGTCGAAGGCAGGATCCACCACTATACGTCGAGCCATATGGCTCCGACCTACATTCCAGAACGATCTGGCCTGCTTGGTGATGTAAGCGTGGAGCTCGTCACTCTCTTTGTAAGCTTGTACGGCCTCTTCCTTAGCAGCTTTGACGGCCTCAGCTAGATTCACCTCCCACTGACGACGAGCAGCATCAAGCTCCTCTTGTTTCTTTGACAAAGTAACTGGCACCTCCTCCAACTGTTGGGTAGCCAGTTCAAGATCAGCGGCCAACTTCTTCTTCTCATCTTTGAGCTCACCTAGCTCCTTGTTGGCCTCTCCCAGCTGGCCCCAAGCTTCTTCCTTAGCTTTCACTTCATTATCCTTGACGAGCTTCAAGGCGTCGTAAGAGTTATCCAGATCGGAGTGCTCCTCCTTCAACTTCTCGAGCTCCTCCTTCAGCTTAGCTCACTCATCTTCCACCTTTGCCAACTCTTCATTCTTGTGGGCCAGCATAGTTTTAGCCAATCTCTCTTGCTCCTCAGCAGCTTTCCAGTCAGAGGTAGCCAAGTCAATCATGGCAAGAGACTGAAAAGGCGAGTGAAAAAGAGGAGTTAGCCCAACCAGAAATAAAGTAGAGACTTGAGACTAGCGAGAAGAATGAAAGCAGCAATGCAAAAAGTTACAAGGGTTACCTCGGAGGTGGCTAGCCCGACCCTAGCCCTGCAAGCTTCTGGAGTCAAGGCCTTGTTTGTATACTCCCTGATTAAATCTTGGTCAGCTCCCCTCCTAACAACCACTTGACCATATTCCAGCTCAGGGTACTCCCTGGCTAAACAATTGATCCTGGTCAGAGGAGTCACCTCACTTAATTCAGCAACTCGAGCTTGAATCAACTCGGCGTATGAAACATGGATGGGAGAGGCCTGGGGGCTTCGAACTTCAGCTTCCATTGGCTCACTAGCATCGACCTGATCAGTTGTCGAGCTCGCCTTGGACTTCCCTATCCTAATCTTCTTACTCAGAGGAGCATTGTCGTCCTCCTCCTCATACACATCAATAATGGGCAACTTGGCCTTGGAGGCGGCATTGGATTTGGCTTTGGCTTGAGCCTGAGCTCGAGTTCTGGTCCGGACGACCTCCCTCTCCGGTTCCACACTCTGCTCTGAACCCTCTGCCCCAGCAGCCTGTTCCCCCTCAACTCCTTGGCCTTCTCCCTCCACTCGAGCCTCGTCCAGCTCTTCCAAATTCTCTTCTGCAGGGATGTACTTGGAGGTATCTTGATCCACCAGCTTCAATAGCTCATTCCTCTTAATCCCCTCTGCCTCTCGATTCTCCCTAGCATTGGCGGCTCCATGACTCCTCTTACTCTTCCTCACGTCAATAGCTCAACCCATGTTAGCTTCCTGAGCAGGGGTTAGAACTGCATAAAGAAAGAGGATAAGAGTGTTAGCTCGACATATCAAGATAGTTCTATGTACGAGCTACTAGTTCTACATACGAGCAATATGACTACGAGCTAAAAGGGTCTATACAGAAGCTAAATATGTACATGCTACAAGATCTACACTAGAATCAACAAGTTACGAGCAGAGAGTCAAATACAAAGGCCAAGCAAACTGGAGCACAATCATAAAAATTCCACATATGGGCAAGGAAGGGGCGAGTAAAATCCTTACCACCAACATGCTCCCCATTATCTTTGCAATACTTGGGGGTCTTCTGGCAGAGCGAACACTTTTTCTCAAACCTACCCAGAGCATGGGTCACCCAGTCCGGATACCTTAAGCACCTCACTATGGGAACCAGTGGCACAACGTCTTCATCTCCTAGCATCATACCAGCCTGAATATAGTTATTCTTGGTGGTTCCTAAAACCTCCCAGCTGATGGGTCTATGGGCAACCAGCTCTGCCAGTTTCTTACGTAAATCAGCATGCCAGTAGGGCTCCCATTGATCCTCATCTTTCACCACTTGGGTGTCCTCGCATGGTAAAGGGAACTCCCAACCTAACCTACTCTCCACTACTACCACATGAGAGTTCCAGCCACTGGCTTTACTAGGCAAGTTAATGAAAAACTTAGGGGAATGTGGTTTTGAAGGAGTGCTTATGCCTTGGGACTTATCAAATTTCACAGCAAAAAACTCTCTAAATACTCTCATGAAGGGCTCGTACCCTAAGAAGCGGCACACCATTGCAAAACAGACCAAGACTCTACACGTATTAGCACCCAACTGGAGAGGTAAGGCATTGGCACACTCTAAGAACTCGTTTATGAAGGGGTCCAAAGGCAATCTCAGGCCAGCCACGAACTGACCATAATAGAAGGCGACTCTAGTGGAATCTGTCTTGTAGGTGCCACCAAACTGGTCGAAGAAATCCTTTTTGCTGTAAATAGTGACATCAAATTCCTCCCTGTCTACCTCACAGAAGTCGTGGATCATAGATAGCCGGGAGGGAAAGTTTTGCTCCCCGCTGAGTGGCCCTTTGGGCACATATCCCCTTTCATTCCCGCCCCGCACCGCACCGCAGAGGTCTCAAAGGCATCAACTATAAGTGGACTTGATGAAGTGGAGGCATTAGCTTCTCCTTGGGTATCCATATCTGTACAAGAAGAAGGGAAAACAGGGGAATCAGTTCTACATGAAGTCTCAGGGGACCTAGTTGACACACTAAGGGGTGACCTAGATTCCCCCGGAAATCCAATTCTGTTCTTAAGAAAGGAAGGTTTATTGGGACCCTGGACGTAAAATACGGCAATGTGGTCAAGAAGTTCATGGAAAAGGTTAAAAGAGATAACCCTTGGGTCGCTCGTCTCTAACGCACCTAAGTTCTCTCCTACAGGCAGAGTTAACTCAGTAAAACCCAAACCCCAACGGGTCAAAATCGAGGAGCATTCCTCCACTGATATCTCTCTCCATACCCAATTCAAATGTTTGTAAGCCCTACGGTTGACGCTACAGTAGCCATACCAAGCTCCAGGTTCAGTGCTAAAAGTTCTAGCCATGGCGAAATTGAAGAATACGCAAAAATTAAACCCTAACACTAAGGGGTAAGAGGAATACCTTAACAGTTGAACGAAGAGGGGTACAATGGAAGACGAAAGCTCAATTTAAGGCAATTGTTGTTTCCGTTGCTGCCACCGGAGTTATGAAAGAGTTCGAAGAGAGTAAAAGTTCTGAACAAAAAAGGATTCTAGCTTTTATACTTTCAGTAATGGAGGAGGAAAAAGAAAATTTAAAAGTCTTATTTTCCTAATTGAATGTGGAAACATTTCTCAAGGCGGTCTATCAAACGTCAAAAATAGCAATGATTGGAAAAATACGGCGCTCTTCCAGATCTAGCCATTCGTCATGAACGTCAGGGATTGTGCCACGTCATTATAGTCGACTAAACTTCAGTGCGAGCAGCGACCTGCGAGTCACGGCAATCCTCATCAAAATTTCCTTAACTTCCTAGTCGACAGACTCAACTCGAAAGTTGGGGGCCACTGAACATACCAAAAGTATCGAGCTGGGCCAAGCAAGTAAAGCCCAGTCCTCAAGTAATTATGGCCACTATATTCTCAGTGGGCTAGGCCCAATGATCACATGGCCCAAAGCCCATCTCCTTGATACGTCGACTTAAGTTCATTGTTCGACCTACCAGGTCCCGACCTAACTAAGTCCGACTTCATGACCCAAGCTCTATTTTGGGTACGATCCAGCTCTACCCGTCAGTCAGGCCGACCTAACTCCAAGTGTCGACCTCGACCGGCCCAAGCAAACGTCGACCTAACGGTTACAGGCGCACGTGCAATTACTCTTGCCATAACTGCCTCCCTATAAATCAGGGACTGTTTCAAGACACGTACCCATAACGCATATTTGTCCCTAAAAATGCGGAGCTCATGCAGCCCTGCCAAATATATCACACTCATCATCTATAAATACATTTCCACTACAACGGCTATGAGGTAACTGCAATTTTGTTATCTGAATATCATCTTTATTCAATACTTTTTGCTCTCCAATCTTCAAATACTTACTCTCACGCCCGAGGGTCTAAGCCGGAGACACATCCGGCTAGTCGTGGGTTCTGGTTTTCAGGTCAAGGAGCCAAGTGATCAGTCCTGCCACGTGGAGGAAGATTGATAAGCACATTTCCTGCGGCATCAATAATAATTAAACTCATTGGTTAAGTACCCCATCCCCTATAATGAATGTTTGAAAATTATCAAATTTGTTCTTTAAAAATATTAGGATATTACTTTTGGGATGAATACAACAACAACAACAACAACAAAGCCTTAGTCCCAAAATAATTTGGGATCGGCTAACATGAACCATCATATGTCATCGTGTGAAAAGGTTGTTGAAAAAAATAAAAATAAATAAATAAATAAATAAAAAATAAAAATAAAAAATAAAAAAATAAAAAAGTGATAATAATAATAATAATAATAATAATAATAATAATAATAAAAAAAAAACAATCAGCCACCCACATGGATTTTTGCCCTCCACTCCGGCCTCTTCAACACCATACTTTCATCCACTCCGAGTAAACTCATATCATTTTCAATCACTCTAATCCAAGTTTGTTTGGGTCTTTCCCTACCTCTCGCCATTTTATCATTCCTCCACTGTTCCGGCCTCCTAACCGGTGTATCACTCGGTCTCCTTCTCACATGTTCAAACCACCTCAGACGATTTTCCCTCATTTTATTCTCAATGGGCGCAACTCCTACTTTACCTCTGATCACCTCATTCCCCAATCGATCCTTTCTTGTATGACCGCACATCCATCGAAGCATACGCATCTCCGCCACATTCATCTTATGCACGTGACACTGTTTCACGGCCCAACATTCGGTGCCGTAAAACAATGCCGGCCTAATTGCCGTGCGGTAGAATTTCCCCTTTAATCTATTGGGCATGTCGCGATCACATAGAAACCCTGTGACACTCTTCCACTTCAACCAACCTGCTTTAATCCTATGAGCCACATCACCATCTAATTCTCCATCCTTTTGAATAATTGATCCAAGATAGCGAAAAAACTCAGAAGCTTGGACAATATTTTCATACTTTTGGGATGAATGATAAATAAAATATAAAAATTTTTTGCGAAATGTAAGAATATATATCATACAATTTGAAATATTTTTTACAAACAGTAAGACAATAACAATAGTAAGACATTAATAATAAAGTAGGTCTCCTGAGAAACGCGTTTCTCCATAAGTTACGGAGAAACGCGTTTTTCCAAAACTTCTGGATATCAGTCTCAAAGGTTCTGGATATCCAGAACCCTTTGATCATGGTATCCAGAAGTTATGTTAGAATGGGACCAACACATACCAACTTTCTGGTCATGGCCTTCACTTGTTTCTGGATATACTTTTAACTGTTTTCTGGATATACTTTTCACTGGTTTCTGGATATAGATTTGGGGTATGTGTTGGTCCCATTCTAACATAACCACGGATATCCTTTCAAAAGGTTACGGATATCATGAACAAAAGGGTTCTGGATATCAGAACCTTTGCGCTGATATCCTGAGAATAACCGTGGGCAAGGTGTGGCCAATACAAAATTTCTGGATATCCTTTCAAAAGATTCTGAATATCATGAACAAAGGGTTCTGGATATCCAGAACCTTTGAGACTGATATCCAGAAGTAATCATGGGCCAAGGTCATGGCCAATACAAAATTTCTGGATATCCTTTCAAAAGGTTCTGGATACCCGTAACCCGTTTCTCCATAACTTATGGAGAAACGCGTTTCTCCCTAGATTTTGGCTTAATAATATCAAATGTAATCTTATAATTTAGTCGTTAAACTAAAAAATAAACTGTTTTTTTTAAGTGAAAAAAAATAAGTAGAAAAAATCTAAAATTTTTGAAAATCTATATTACAATACTTGCGGGTTTTAACATCCACACAAAAATCGGATGAGATTAAATTTCACAAAAGACAAAGAACGATCGGGATTGAATCTGAATTCTCCCTCTCTCAGTTGTCTTCTCTAACTCCCGAGTACCACTCAATGCAACAGTTTACATCACTTGAGCCACCCCTGACCCCACCGGCCCACCCACATCCAGTAAAACTCTCTCTCTCTCTCTCTCTCTCTCTCTCTCTCTCTTCCCTTGAACCTGAAAAGGTTTCTCTATTTTCTCCCATCAGTCTTCTAGCTTGCCATTTTCTCAGTTCTCTCCCAAACCCTCCGACAGCGGTTTTTTTCCTCATCCACCCCCTTTAGACATTCTCTCTCCTCCTCCTTTTTTCATCACTGACCTCGAGCCAATTTTCCTCAGAACGTGGGTGGCTACCTGCTACCACTTCCTGTTCCTAACTCCTACGTTCCACTCCCACTCCCACTCCCTCCCCCTTCCCCAATCTCTTTTCGCCTATCTTCGTCTCTCGCTAAAGAAACTTTCAGAATCGAATTTCTCTTATTTCTACTGTGGTTATGCACATTTGGCTTTAATTCAATTTAATTGATTATTTTCTATAAATGTTTTTTTTATTGTTGACTGACTTTTTATTTCATTGGCATTTTTCACATGGGTCTTTTCTCAAATCAATTGTTCGACACACTAACTGGGAGTAATCTTCAGGTAATTTCTGGTTGCTAATTTTTTTTTTTAATTCTTGACCTTTAAACAAATAGGGAATGCAGTAATTCTATTGTTTAACTTTTTTATGAACCATGACTTGGAATTATGTACCATATTATCAATCAAGTGAGGCGTCCGCCCCACTTGAAGCCAGGCGTCCGCCTCACTACTCCTCTCTACGGCTTCCACTGCGGCATTCCAGGCGGCCGCACCACCAGGTGCCAGGCGCCCGCCTCAACCCATTTTCACCAACGCTGATCTTTTGCCTTTGAGGCTGCCGCCTCAAAGTGTCCCAGGCGCCCGCCTCATGCGACTGGTGCTCTCCGTGATGCTTCCTCTTCAGTTCATGTACATTAAATTTTCACCAACGCTGATCTTCTGCCTTTGAGGCTGCCGCCTCAAAGTGTCCCAGGCGCCCGCCTCATGCGACTGGTGCTCTCCGTGATGCTTCCTCTTCAGTTCATGTACATTAAGCTTGTTCATTTATTTTAGGTTAATGTATATTAGTTTTTAGTCTCTTCGTATAAGGGCTCTCCATTGTATATATATGCATATTCCTCAGTTGAGTAATAAGATAACAGATAATTCACTCCAATATTTCTTCATGGTATCAGAGCGTCAAAACTGATCCTCACCTAAAACCTAGCTGCCGATTGCTGCTATGGTTAATGAAGTTGATCCAACGAAGGTCTCCTCCTCCAAGAAGGATGATCCGACTCACTCTCCGTTTTATTTACATCCCTCCGACAATCCTGGTTTGATAATTTCACCGGTGATTCTAAAGGGTTCAAACTACGACGAATGGGCTCGATCTATGAGGAATGCTCTCGGGCTAAAGAAAGCTTGGCTTCATCACCGGTGCGATGGCTGCGGCCGATGCAAGTGATCTGAGAAGAATGGCTTATGGTCAATTCCATGGTGGTAGCATGGGTCCTCAATACGGTTGAATCGACCCTACGCTCAACACCGACTTATGCCGACTTGGTCAAGACTACGTGGGATGATCTCCAAGAGAGATTTTCGGTTGGCAATGCACCTCGCATTCACCAACTTAAAGCCGAGATTGCTAATTGCAAACGAGGGAGGGTTGCGGTGGTGGAATACTATGGTAAACTCAAATTGATGTGGGATGAACTTGTTAATTATGATCCTCAGATTAATTTGTTCTTGTCAAGGGTGCACTTGCGATATAGCGACTACTTTGACGAAGAAACGGGAAGCCGAGAAGCTTCATCATTTTTGATGGGCCTGAATTCGGCCATATTTGGGACGGTAATCTCCAACATCTTGAGTACCGATCCTCTTCCACCCATTAATCGCGCCTATTCCTTGATAACCCAAGAAGAAAGCAGGCATGACGTAGCTAAAGGAAACGAAGATAGGGCGAGGAAGGCGTTTGCCTTATTTGCGAAAAGGGATATTCCAGGTCTGGCGATGTCGCTACTCACGGACCAAAACCTTCGCCACCGAGTCAAGGTTTTCCGAGACAAGGCAGTACGTGCTCTCATTGTGGGAAAATTTGGACATGTTGTGAAAGATTGTTTTCAACTTCAACTTTGGTATCAGGAATGGTGGGAAGAGAGGAATAGGGTGGCTGGAGTTGGTCGTAGCGGTGGGTCTCGAGGTGTGGACGGGGTAATCGTAGTAGGGCTAATGCGGTTGACATCAAGGGTGGATCCTCTTGCTTCTTCGAATAGTAGCCATGTAGCTGCAGAGAACGTTCGTAATAATTTTTCCGGCACGAGCAACGATCAAGTATCTACTTTGGTGAATCTTCTCAATGCTTGTACTCCGACCTCCTCCAGACAAACTTTCTAGTAAGAATTATGAATGGTTGTTAGATACGGGAGCTTCGCATGACATATGACGGGTAATCTTGAATTTCGACTAATTTATCTTCTATTCCCAAGCTGTGAGATTGGGATGCCGAACGGAGAAATAAGCTTTGGCAAAACAAAAGGGGTCACTCCCCCTTGGCGAAATCTTTATTTGGAAGATGTCCTATTTGTTCCTTCCATGCATTGCACTCTTATTTACATTTGCACGACTTGTTTATGCAATTACATTGCACTATCACATTTTCTTCTAATTTGTGTATTATACAGGACCGAGTCACGAGGACTTTGATTGGAGCGGGTGAGCAACGCAATGGGGTATATTTGTTTCGAGCTATTGGTAGTGCACAAGCAAATAATGTTTCCTGTCAGACGACTCGTCACCTTTGGCACATGCGGATGGGTCACCCCTCGGAGCCTGTTTTAAGTAATATTCCTGGTGTAGGGAGCAGCAAGGAGAAGGACTGTTTGAAATCTTCTTGTGACATTTGTCTTAGAGCAAAACAAACCCGGGATAGTTTTCCTTTAAGTAGTAATAGAAGCGGGAGACTCTTTTGTTTTGATTCATATTGATTTATGGGGTGATTACCGCGTTAAATCTTCTTGTGGTGCATCTTATTTTTTGACTATTGTCGATGATTATTCTCGTGCGGTGTGGGTTTATTTATTAGGCGAGAAAAGCTGAAGTGCCGGTATTGTTAAAAATTTTTGCTCTATGACGAAAGGCGGTTTGGCGAACGAGGTTAAAACCATTCGTAGTGATAATGGTGCGAACTACGTCCTTTACGGCCTTATTTTCGTGACAATGGGATTTTGTTTGAATCATCGTGTACAGGTACTCCTCAGTAAAATGGACGAGTTGAAAGGAAACATCGCCATATATTGAATGTTGCTCGAGCTCTTCGTTTTCAGGCCAACTTACCTATTCGGTTTTGGGGTGAGTGTGTTCTTCTTGCACTTTGTCACTTAATTAATCGTACCCCTACTCGTCTACTTGACGGACAGACCCCATATCAAGTTCTACATGGCAAACCCCCTCTTTATAGTCTTTTAAAAATCTTTGGGTGCCTTTGTTATGTTCATGATCAACGGAGAGATCATGACAAGTTTGGTGAAAGAGGACGCCGTTGCATATTCGTTGGTTATTCTTTTGGACAAAAAGGGTGGAAAGTGTATGATTTAGATAAAAGAAAATTTTTTGTTTCCCGAGATGTTGTGTTCTTTGAACAAATATTCTCGTTTATGGATACAGTTGTAAGTACCCAAATCTGGCTCATGCCTTCCGGTTAAATTTCTCGGCAATTTCGGTAAGTTTTTCGGTAATTCCCCAGACCTTCCTAGTGTTTCGGAAACATTCCGGAACTGTTTTTAATTAATTTAGGGCTGAAGGGGATTCTTCCTAATTAAGAAACACGTTTTTCTTAATTAGGAGGAAAGGTTCTAGAATTTGCCACCTTGCATGGTTCTAGAATGCTGAGTCATTGTGGATAATGCCGCACGGCTGCATTAGCTCGCTGTCCTTAGCCGCACGGCTTCATTAGCCTTATCCAGACTGCCTATAAATAGAGCCCTCCTCTACCCATTTTAAAACAACAATTAACACAACAAATCACCCACAAACACTCCAAATACGTGAAGAATACTGCTGGAAGCTCAAGAAGGTGAAGAAGAAGGCCAAGAAGCTCCCTCCCTCCTCCTTGAAGATCCAAGACCAACCTTTCCTCCTAGCTCCGCCCGAAGAAGAAGGAAGCCATTGGTAACCTCGCACGCCCTAACCTCGCATCCTAATTGCTTTATAAATTGCTCATTGCATTACCTTTATATTGCTTGGGACTTGGTAGATTAAAGATCATATCTTCATATTCCCCCTTCCCCTTTTGCATGCATTAGACATCATTTGTCATAAAAATGTAATCTTTTCCCATAAAGGTGCATCCTTTGCACCTAAAATCCCCATTTTCAAATAAAAATGTCATCTTTATGCATCCTTTGCATATAAAAATCAAATCTTTTCAATCAAAATGCATCATTTGCATTCAAAATCCCTTTTCCAAGCATCATTTGATTTAAAGACCACATCTTTACCATAAACTAGCATCATATGCTTTTCAAAATGCAATCTTTATGCATCATTTGCATAATGAATGCCAATTTCTTCAACAAAATGCATCATTTGCATAAAAATCAAATTTTTATGCATCATTTGCAATAAAGATCATTTCTTTAAATTAAGTGCATCATTTGCAACCCAAAAATGTCATCTTTTCATTAAAGTGTCATTTTTACATACATTTCCCCCATTCCCCCATTAGCAACCTAGGAACGGACCGGTGTAAAAGATCCTATCTTTACATCGTTCCTTCCATAAAGGTTTTATAATCTCTTTAGAAAAAGGACATCTTCGAACCCTATATCTCCGATTATCACTTAAGATGAGTATGAAGCATCTATACAAGCTCGACCATCTTAAAGTGTAGGATTGATGGGCTAAGGACCCTCCTTTTCTAAAGAACCTCATCTTTGACTACAACGAGAGTCATTCTCTCGATCACGCGAGGTCCCAAGGTTAAAATGCGATGATCACAAGTCACAAGATGAGGACGGGATCATAATCCCGAATACATAAATTCCAAGAAATCCTGAGCGACAACCAACAAATGGTTTGTACGTCCGGAAGACGACTTGGGACATTCCCTCCTTATTTTCAAACACATGCACACAAGAAAGCACGCAAGCAAGCACGATTAATGAAATCATGGGAGACTTGCTCCGGCAAGGCACCTTGGGTGAACGCCAAACGTTCTTCCCAAGGGGTAACTTAACCTCCGAACCCATAAAACCTTTTTTTCAAAGTTTTGAGGTAATCAAAATGGCGTGGCGACTCCGTTTTTTCAAATTAAACCGGATGTCTTCAAACTCGCGTGAATCCAACAAAAACAAAATTTGGGCACACATTCACAGTTTGGCGACTCCGCTGAGGAATATCCCAAAGGAGAAAAGCTTTTATTTTCAAAACAAAAAATCGATACTCGGTATATAGGTGGAAACCACTTACCCTTCCTGTACACTCCCTGACGTGGGAGTTGGGATAACCGGTGGTTTAACAATCCACGTACCAGTATCACTTTTTCGAAAAAAAATAAGAAAGCTTTTCCCTTTGAGCGGGTTAGACTCCCGTCGCCGATTTCATTAATCATGCTTGCTTTCTTTACCATGCATTGCATCATTTGCATCTTGGAATCTGTGCATACTTTGAACGGGAAACAACCCGAAAAATAGCAAAAGGAGTGGAACCTGGAAAATTGATCCATGCAGTCGTACGACTCAATCCTCATTGGATTCTGACCGGGCGACCTCAGTGGCAATTCCACCAGGAAAAATCATGGTTAATCTGGCGATCCTGGCGGCTTGGGGCTACTCGGCTCCATGGCTGGCTGGGCTCCCGAGAAAATTTACGTGCTTATGTGTTGCATTCTCCCCGTCCCGAAAATCATTCCTTTAAAACACATTTCTGAAAATCTCTGTTTTAACTCAAAAAGGAACATTTTTAGGAGACCGCACACTACGCGCACCTGATATATCCTGTACACTTTTGCACGCACGTCCTTCAAACCCGAGGGTGGTTCCAGCTGCAGTCACGGACAGCCTTACGATGCTCCCGGGCGCGCACGGAATCATCCCAACCTCCCATGGCAGCCAGTGTCGACCAATGCACAGTCCGTGTCACACGTTTCAAAAAACCGTGACTTTTGGTTGGTTTTTGGTCTAGTCCGTGTCATATAGCCCAGTTGCATACCCTCGTAAAGGTCAAGCCTTAGTTCATAACGGAAGAAGAACTCTGCCAAAATTCCGACAAGGAAAAATTGGCGAGATCTCAACTCCGACATTGACTATTGACCTTGACCTGCACGGAATGCGTAAGAGTCAAGACCAAGTCTTTGCCAACAAATCAAAAGATCTTTCGCTCAAGCGAAGCTCTGCTAAAATTCCGACAAGGAAAAATTGGCAAGATCTTGACCCGGCATTGACTTCGATTCTAACTCACGCCCGGCGTATGCAACGAAGTTCAATGTGACACTGTGTCATCCGGCTTTTGCCGCCCGACCCATGCCTATTATATTCTCGGACATTACCGAAAGTCAAAACGTCATTCGCTCAAGCGAAATTCTGCAAAATCCTATCAAGGCAGAAAGACGAGACTTTCCCGGTATTGCCTTGACTATAATCCGCATCGCTCGTGCGTTGAAAGTTCCTATGACCCGCTAGACCCGTTAGGAGCGTTCTTTACTCTCGGTCGGTGGGATCCGCGTGCCCTGTAGGACCCTCGCCAGGGCTGTCCACCTGGGAGGTCGAGAATGCAGGTGGAATACGAGGGGCTTATAGACGTAGTGACGGAACCCACTGATCCAGGATCTAGAGTAGTTACGAAAAAGAAGGGCGAACCCCCTTTTCCAACCAAATAGATATTAATAAAAGACACTGTTTTAAGTAAACTGGAAGATTCTAATTTGCATATTGCCTGAGCCTTCAGCCTAAACACCTACCCCGAGTCTAAACCTTTCCTATCCCTTTCCCGCAGCGAGAAAGAAGTGGGTGAGAACACCGGGTCAGCGACTTGTTAGCGCAGAATTCTCAGACAGTTCGCCAGAATCCTCAGTTTGGTCAGTCCAGAGAGTCAGAATGTCCGATTCAACAGAGAACAGTACTGGTTTGGGTAACCAGATGACTAGGGAAGAAGAGCTAGCCTTAGCCTTGGAAAACAGTCGTAAGGCCCATGAGGAACAGCAGGCCATGCTCATTGATGCGCTACGCCGTCATGGGGTCCAGATAGTGGTAGAGCCCAATGGTTCCTTGGTTATGGTAGAAGATGAAACTCCAGAAGTAACCATCTCAGCCCCTCTAGCCTATAACCAGTGCCCTCCTCCATCCGCATATGAGCCTTTGCCAAAGACTGTCCCTTTTCAGCCTTTTCCGGTATCCCAAGCCATTAGGGTCCGACACCCTCTCCTCCTCAGATAAGACCCAGCTTTGTTCCCTACCAACGAGAGAACAAACGCCACAGCTATCCTGTGGCAGCGGCCTCTGCATTACCCTATGGGATTCGCTCCCTCTCCCCGGTATGGGCCGTCCCAGACAACTTCCAGGCCTCAGAATTAATCAAGTGACCTTTTCAACTCCTGCCTGCCACGGCAGATCTTCCACCCCCAACCTTGCCAGTAGGATCCCACAAGGCTCCTTTTTCCTACTTCTCCAACTATGAGCCTAATTCCTATGCCTCTGGTCGGCCTCGGGAAACACAGGAGCCAGGCCAAGTTTACACCTATTTCCCTTCTAAAGACTCCCAAGCCATGGTACCGGCTACCCTCTGTGCCACCCACAGTCCTGCCACTCAAATCTGGACAAGCCTGCTTCAGAGTTGGGAACCGTCCCCCGACCCCAACATGACTTGGTTGATGGAACAAGTTAAGTCAATGCAGGAGAAGTTCAGAGAAGCTGAACACCAAAAAGGCGGCATATCAGATTACTGATCCTAGCAAGATTGTCCCTCTTCCTCCAAAATTCCGAATGCCAGAGATTGAAAAGTTCAACGGCACTGATTGTCCCCGGACTCATATTGAAAGTTACCTTCTTGCCATGAGAGCCAAGGACTGTACACATCAGCAAATGGCCGACCATTTTCAGTTGTCATTAAAGGGTTCAACCCTTAGATGGTTCCTACACGTAAAACCAGAAGCCCAAGCCACACGGGACCAAATTAAGGAAGCCTTCTGGAGAAGTATAAGGCCAATTTGAATTGGGAAACCGGCGGGAATGACCTACAAGGCACTCTGCAGCGCCCGGGCGGCCAGTGAGTGAATTTTACAAGAGATGGAACTGGAAGCTTAGTGAAATGATGACCCCGCTGAATGAAGAGGAACAGATGGAGATCTTTCAATCCTGCCTCAAGCCTCAACTAAGGGTCCAAATTGGCAATTACTATTATCCTGACCTTCGAGCAATGGTAAATCGGTACCAAGTTTGAAAATGCCTTCAACATGGCCCGGCCACAGGATCGGCCGGCTCTTATCGCTCCAAAGCGCCAAGTGTCAAACGCCCCGGCTGTCACTATAAAGGGAAAAGAAACGGTCGGCGCTGTCAATTACATCCAGAATGAGAAAGTGGGACAGAATTCAAGCCAAGTAGTTGCGAAACCGAGACCTCGTTTCTATACCGCAGAAGATTTTGGAATGCCACTGGAGAAGGTCTTTGACGGTTTGGTAGCCGAAGGACTCATCAGACCTTTGGAAAACTGGAAACCCAGAAACCCTAATGTCAGAATGGACGAAACCAAACATTGCCGCTTCCACAAATATCATGGGCATAACACCAATGATTGCACCTACTTGAAATTCCTGATCTCTCGCCTAATTGAAGAAGGCAAGTTGGAACCACCTCGGGGTCCTAATGTGGTCAAGAACCCTCTTCCAGCTAACAATCAGGTCAACATGATTGAGTTCGGGGAGACAAATGCAGTCAACTTTGGAAATCCAGAGATCATAGACATTCTGAAGTTCAATGTTCCTTATGCTGAATTGCAAGGAAAGTGGAAAGATTTGATTAACGCCGCCGCCATGGAAGGACAGTTTGGGCCCATAGTCGGAACTGATTTTGTTAATGTTGTCAGAGCTCGGCCTCTTTTCTATGATATCGAACCAGTAACCATGGTCAAGATTACAGAAGAAAGGCTCACTTATGAAGACTGCGAGTTTGAAGTAAAACAAGCCATGTTAATGAAAGTTTCTTCAGAACCCTTCATTACCCATGATGAGCATAATGTATTTGTAATGGCTCTTACCACTCCCGAGGATCAGTCCCAGCCCCCTGTTTGGGAAAAGGTGGAAAGAAGAGTGAACCGGCCAGAAGACTTTTGGGATGAAGAAAGCTGTATCTCAGATGCCGAAAGCACGGCTGGTCCTGCCCCAGAGGTCCTGACGGATAAAGTTAAGTTCAGAAAGGAGATTCCGCAGAGCAGTCAAGTATTCCCCATGGAAATGGTGTCAACAAAGGCAATTATGATCCACGGGATGAGAACGCGACAAGGCTGCTACTCCCCGGGCAGCAAGAAGGAGTGAGATCCCGGTCCAACCTTGTCAAGCCACCTCGAGTCAATAAGTAGTGTAAGGTCAGAGTCAGTAGCGTCATTCAGTTGAGTCAGGAATCTTTGAATTCCAGTCCTGTGAGTCATCCGAAGGCCTCACGCATGAGGACTATCAAATGTAATCGATGTCATCTTTCCCCTTATTTTGAATGAAATGACGAGATCTTTCTGAGTATCCTCTTATTGCCAACTTAACAAATGATAAATTAACTCAAAACTTAACAACAATTAATAATGAATCATTTGAACAAGATGCAAACACACTAAATGAACAATACATTAAAGAAATCTTTAAGCAGGTTTCAAGAAAAAGAGGAAAACCGGGCCCAAGCTGCAGAGGAGGTTTTGGCAAGTGTGAACTTGGGTACTGTCGAGGAACCTAAAGAGACACAGATCGGAAACTTCTTCCAGGGGTTGAGCGGGACGGGCTGATCGATCTACTCAGGAATACGTCGACGTGTTTGCATGGTCATGCAGGGATATGCGGGGCTGGGCAGTTCGATAGTAGAGCACAGAATCCCTCTAGCACCAGATGCTAAGCCAGTAAAGCGGAAGCTGAGGAAGATTAAGCCAGAGTGGTCTCTGCAGGTCAAAGAAGAAATTGAGAAGCTACTGCGGGTAGGATTCATCAGAGTCATCGAATATCCGACATGGTTGTCCAATATTGTGACTGTCACCAAGGCCAATGGGAAGGTGCACTGCTGTGTGGATTTCAAGGATCTGAACAAGGCGGCCAAGGACGATTACCCTTTGCCAAACATAGACATCCATGGTAGCTCCAACTTCCCAACTCCAAAGTCAAATCCTTCGTTGATGGCTTGCAGGATACAACCAGATCAAGATGGCGAGGAAGACCAAGAAAAGGCGGCCTTCACCACGCCGTGGGGAACTTACTGTTATGCGGTGATGCCATTTGGGCTTAAGAACGCCGGGGCTACTTGCCGAAGGGCAGCGACCGCGCTTTTCATGACATGATCCACAAGGAGATTGAGGTCTACGTGAGACGACATGATAATCCACTCCAAAGGCGAGGACGGGCAGCACTTTGTTGACCTGCGGAAGTTCTTTGAGAGGCTGAGACAACATTCCATGAGACTAAACCCTGCTAAATGCACCTTCGGAGTGACAAGGGAAAAGTGCTTGGGTATATGGTCACGGAGCGAGGTGTGGAAGTTGACCCCCAAAAGATCAAAGCCATTATGGATATGAGGCCACCTCGGACCCGGGCAGAAGTCAAGAGCTTTATGGGAAAGCTGCGGTACATTAGCCGTTTCGTCAACCAATTGACCACTATGTGCGAGCCCATCTTCAAGCTCATGAAGAAGAACGTGAGACACAGAATGGACCGAAGAATGCCAGGATGCTTTTGACCAGGTCAAGGCATACTTGGTACACCCTCCGGTGCTATGCCCCCACATAGACAGGAAACCTCTTCTGCTCTATCTCACTCACTGATACGGCGGTTGGGGCTATGCTTGCTCAGAAAAGAAAGACTCTCGGGTAGAAAACGCCATTTACTTTGTCAAGCCGGAAGCTGCGGGAAGTGAGCTCAATTACTCAGCATGTGAAAAGACCTGTGCAGGACTGGGTGGGTAGTCGGCAAGTTGAAGCATTATATGCAAGCCCACCCTGTGAATTTGGTCTCAAAAATGGACCCCATCAAGTACATCTTTGATAAGCCTTCCCTCTCGATGCGTCTAGCAAAGTGGTCCTTCTTCTTAGCAGAGTACGACATCAACTATGTGACCAGAAAGGCTATCAAGGGTCAAGCGTTGTCAGACCACCTGGCAAACTTTCCCAGTAATGAAGGGCAGAGGGCCTGAACCCCAATTCCCAGATGAAGGGATCTTTGCAGTGAACACTGAAAACCGATGGCAGTTGTTCTTTGACGGAGCCGCTAACAAAAGAGGAAACGGTATCGGGATGCTGCTGGTCGATCCGAAAGGATGAGCATACACCCATAGCCCTCAAGTTGAACTTCCACTGCCACGAACAATGTTGCCGGTATGAAGCCTGCATTGCTGGTTTGGAAGCTGCCTTAGAAAGTAATGTCAAGGAGCTAGAAGTTTTGCAAGAACTCAACCCTGATCATCAATCAGGTCTCCAACAAGTGGAAGGCTGTGGACCCTAACCTGCAGCGGTATCATGCCCATATGGAGGAGTTGGCTGGACGGTTCAGAGAAGTGACCTTCCACTACTTGCCAAGGGAAAAGAACGGATTCGCGGATGCATTAGCTACTCTAGCCTCATTGGTAGAGATCCAGGAGGGAAAAGCCATAAAACCCTTCCGAGTGGGTAGAAGAGAAGCCCCAGCCTTCTGTTGTGAAGTAGACATGGGACCCGAGCCTATAAAGGAACCCTGGTACAATCAAATTTACCAGTTCCTCAAAGATGGAGAGTCAGCTTTCAGAGACAAAGAAGGTAGACCAAAAGAAGGTGTCAAAGCCAAGAGCTTGCAAGCCTGAAAAGGTTGGCCTCCCATTATGTCATTCTAGGAGGCAAGCTGTCAAGAAGCGATACCAAGGACCACTCCTCTTGTGCGTCACTCAAGAAAAGGCCAAAGAGTTGATGGCTGAAGTCCACAATGGTCCCTACGGTCCTCATATGGAATGCCAGAGCCCTGATGCAAGTGATCCTCAGAATGGGTTACTCCCTGGATTTCCATGGAAACGGGCTGTGTCCAGCACGTCCGAGCATGCGACAAGTGCCAGCGGTTTGCCAACCTCAACCATCTCCCGCCCTCATGACCTGTCCTGCATGACGACTCCTTAGCCGTTTGCAACTTAGGTGTTGACGTGATAGGGAAAATAGCCCCGGCAGGAAGCAATGGGCATGAATTTGTGCTAGTAGCCATCGACTACTTCACCAAGTGGGTAGAGGCCAAGTCTTGCAAGGTCCTCACTTCCAGAAAAGTGGCCCAATTCATCAAAGAAAACATAATGTGCAGATATGGGGTGCCCAACGAGATCATTTCCGATAATGGGTCGCACTTTGAAGGGGCTGCGATAGGTTCCTGTCGAATTCAGAATCACTCGCCACAAGTCGTCTCCGTATAGACCTCGAGACTAATGGAGCCGTGGAAGGCTGCTAATGAGGCGCTCGAACGGATCATCAGAAGATGGCCACCGTGGTCATGATTGGCCCGAAAAGCTGCCACTTGGCACTCTGGGGCTGCAGAGCGTGCTCTCAGAACAGCTACAGGAGAAACTCCTTTTGTCTTAACCTACGGGATGGAAGCGGTGTTACCAGTGGAGTTGGAAATCCCGTCATTAAGGGTCCTCCTGGAAAACAGTGTCAATGAAGTGGAATGGTTGCGCAGCCGGCATGATGAGTTAGCCTTGCTTGACGAGAGAAGGCTAAAAGCCATGGAACACACCCGAGCCTGCCGAGGCGGGATGGCCAGAGCGTTTGATGAAAAGGTCAAGGCCAGAGACATCAAAGAAGGTGACTTAGTGTTGAAAGTGAAGCCCCCTACCAGAGACAACCCCCTGGGAAAATGGGAACCCGTTTGGATCGGCCCTTATGTGGTGCAGAAGATACTATCGGGAGGAGCCATGAAGCTTGCAGACCTGGACGGCAATCCCTTTGTCCACCCGGTCAACGGTGATAAGCTCAAAAGATACTATGTCTAAAAGAAAAAATAAAAATAAAAATATATATATATAAAAAAAAAGGGGTGCAAAAAGAGTAATACCCGGCTCCAACTGAAAACCCCAAAAAGGGCGGTCTAGGCAAAAGGCAGGGTTGCACATAAAAAAAAACACAAAAGTCTTAGTGCAAAAAGAGTAATGCCCAGCTAGTGGAAACCCCAAAAAGGGCGGTCTAGGAAAAAAACAGGGCTGCACATGAAAAAATTAGTTCACCAGAATGAACTCCGAAGACCTGAGCCCCTTAGTCTTTCTTGTAAAAGGGGAACGTAGGCAGCCATATATGGTTCGGTCTAAACAATAAAAAGGACGATTAAGTTTCCATGAAATGTGTCCTAAACAATAAAAAGGACAATCAAGCTTCCATGAAGTGCGTCCTAAATAAATAAAGGGTATTTCAGTTTTCATAAAACGGGTCCCAATAAATAAGACATTTGAATTTCCATGAAATGTGTCTTGATTAATTTCTAAGATAATATTTCTTGTTCATTACAAGTTAAAAACTTCTTGATGAGTTCAAGCACGGTCTACCTCTTAACTCTGCTAACCTGCTACAAAGATCTAAAATACAATAAAATGCCTAAATAAACTAATGTGTTTGCAAAATGGCAATAAGGGAATCCTAAGAAAAGATCTGTCAGTCGTCATTCGCTGAGTCTTCTTTGGTCTTCTTCCCTTTTCCTCGGCCCCGTCGAGTCTTCTTCCTCTTTTTATCTATGATGTCGGTATCCCTCATCCCGACCTCCGGTATCCTCACTGGAGCCTCTACCAAACCCGTGTCAATAAGTGCTCTCTCTATCCGAGCACGAGTCCGCACCTCCTCCCTCTGAGCCTCAGTCAAAGGAGCGACCTCGGACAACCTCTTGTACCGAGCCTCCATATCCCTGACCAAGTCACCTGACTGGTTATGGCGACTCGCCTTAGCCTCAGTCTCCCTCAAAGTCCTGCTCGAGTCACAGTCAGCTCCCAATAAAGCTCGACGTCTCTCCTCCAAGATGACCTGAGTCGCTCCCATCTCCCTCTCGTACCAGTCCAAGTAGACAGTGGTCAAGATGGTGCTTTTCCTGCTCCTGAAGATAGCCCTGGGTGGGAAAGCAGTGTATGTCCAAGCCCTCGAGAAGAAAGAGAAGGCTGGCTGGATCCCTCATGTCCAATGACACCACCTCCATGGTCCAGATGTCCTCCCAATCACTCAATGGCTCCTGTAAAGCCCCAAACTGCCCTGGATACAGGCAGGTATGTAGAAGGATGACCAGCGGAATCCTGGAACCCTCACATCATAGGACTCCTGAAATATCCTCCTGGTCTGCAACCTCCAATGAGGAATCCACCAACAGATCTCCGAAGTGGATAGCCTAGCCATCGTCAGCTCCAGCTACTCTGGTCCTGTTGCCTCGGTGCACCTCTCCGAGAAATCACCCAAGGGCACTGAGTCGGCAAAGCCCCTGGCAAAGCCCCGAGCCTCTCTCCTGCAGCCATAAGGTCAACACAGGCGGACTCCGGATCTCATGAAATGGTCTCCCGAGCCATCCTGTCAATCCCATGAAGTGTCTCTCCCAAAACCAGCGGGACAATATCCTTCCCAGCCTTGCAGTCTCTAACCATGTCCAAGAGGCCACTATGGCAGATCCCCAGCGGACTCAGCGGTGAACGGGCAGAGAATACGCAAAGGATGAATGCGTCCATAGCCACACGTGGTCGCGGCCATGTCTGGAGACCCAAACCTGCCGGGATATCAGAAAGGTCAATCCTGTCCAGGGGCTACCATCATCCTCTCAGCCTCTCCCAAAGGAATCTCCAGAAAAGATGCAAGCTTTACGCCAGGCACGTCTCCGATCAGCGGAATAGATATAGCCTCAATCTCGGGACCCCCAATCAAGGCTCGGAAGTCTTCATGCGTCGGGACAATCTCGTTGTAAGAAAAGCAGTAAACATGTCTCCGGACGTCCCAGAACTTTGCTGCGGCTCTCAAAAGGTCCCAATCGGGCGGGAGATCCCTCAAATGCCATAAAGACTTGATCTTGAAGGAAGAATCGGCAGCCCCCTATGAGATTGGAAGTTGTGTCTCACCCAAGATTGAAGATCGGACAGAAAACGGTCTCGTTTCCCCCTTTGCAATCTGACGGGCTTCTCCATCGCAAAATGATCAAAGATGGTGCTTTTAGGTCCAAAATGTGCTCTGGGAACAATTGGGACAAGTCTAAGTTGAAAATGAAATGAAATGGCCAAGCCTTGCTTTTATTCAGAAAATAACCAACGGTTCGGACAGACGTGAGCCGCACGGCTCTATTTACCCTCAGGACCTATCCGCACGGCTACATTAGCCCTCTGCAGAAAAAATTCTGCAGCAACCAAAGTTGCTGCCCAAGGGAGTTTTCACCCCACTTTTTCAACCAAAACCTGTACAAAAACATATCCAGAAGCCATTCAAGCATTTATATACCATTATAAATCATTTTGGCCCAGTTTCAGCCCCGATTCCAAGCAAAAAATCGCCCCAAGGCTCAGATAATATGCAAATTGAAAAAGCATGAATTAGAAAAGCAAATAAAACATAAATACAATGTCTTCGCCCCATCGGCGCCAGAATAAAGCAAAAAATAAACAAAGTGTGCATAAAAATTGTTCATTGTTTGTTTTTGTTCCAAATCTACTCTAGAGACCTCCTAGGCCTCCGATTCTTCCTCCTCCTCATCGCTACTCAGCTCATAAATGCTAGCCTCCCTCATCAGGTCCTCCTGGTCGCTCACATCAGATAGATGGACATTATCGTGCCCGTACTCAGCCAGCTGCTCCAGAATGTCAGCGTTGGGTCCCCGCCCCCGAGGCATGGCACTGGAAGAGTACTCCGAGGCCGATGAGGTAGACGCTGTGCCCCCGACATGCCGTCTCTTGCGCCCAGGCTCCTGTGCATCCGCTGCTGCCTTTGAAGCGCAGGCCAGCTTCCTCAGAAGGGACCGGCACATGTCCTTCCAGCCCCTATTCTGCCTGACCAATCTGTCATAGGTGCGAGCTGGAACCTGAGAAAAAAGAAGAGAAAAATCTCAGAAAATCTCAGAAAATTGCAAAAAGCAGAAAAATCTGAAAGCTGAAAAGGGAAAGACCCTAAAAGTATACTTACAGTGCTGTCAGGCGGCAAGGTGTACTGGGGCTCCCTAGCGTCGGGGACAGGTATCCTCATCCTCCTCGGTACTCCATGGACCACGTAGGACAGATGCGCAGGAGGGATCGGCGGGTCAGTAGGCTCATCCTCCCCATATCCCTGAGTGACCGCCAGCTTCACTAGCTTCTGTGGCGTCCTCAGGCGCTGCTCCACAAACACAGCGTAGGGGGTGTCCATGTCGAAGTACTCCTCTGCAGCCACGCCTGCCTGGTACCTGGCAATGTAGCATCCGTGCTGGAGGATCCTGAGGAGTAATGGCGTCCAATGGAGGGACATGGCCATGCTGCCTCGAGAAACGGTCCCCCAAGTAAATGACATCACATGTCAGCCCAGTGAGCCACCTCCTCTGCCTCGTCGCCTCAATGGCATCTCCCAGCAAGATCTCCGGATACCTGCCCCAAGGGTAGAAGTCCACTCCGTCGTGCCCGTCCTTGTTGATGATCGGCCTCACCATTTTGTAGTCGAAAGTGATCCGGGTCTTCCCCGTAAATTTATCCCTCGCATCTCCCCTCCAGCGAACCATAGCAGGGAAGATGGTGATATCACTCTGCTGGTTCCAAGGGAAGAACCCGATCACCTCGCAAAACCAGGCCTGCATGTTCAAAACATCAAAAGGTCATTCTCTCTCTCATAAAAGTCTCAAGACAGAAAAGAGAAAAGAGAAAAGAAAGGAGACTACCTCAAGGGCAAATGAGAAGCAGTCCATGGAAGCAGCTTTGTTCCGGCTGTACATGTCCAAGGAGAAAAACAACTCCGCCAATCCGGCCTCTCCCCAAGAGACCGTCCCTATCCCATCAACATCCTCCAGAGAGTCGAGGAGGCAAGTCATAGCTAGCGTCCCAGAATTGGCGAAGATAGTGACTGATAGCATCAACCACACAAAGGCTCTAGCCAGCTGCTGGGCAGTCACATCATTAGCAGCAAAGTTCTGCATGCAAGTCTGAACTGCCACCTCGACATTCCGTGTCTCCATCCCCAGCCCCTTGGGAATCAGCTCAAACCCAACCAAAGCCTGGAACTCCTCAGCTGTAATGTGGTCTCTCCAAGTCACGGGCCTCCCGGTGAACTGTAGGCCAGTAATAGCTGTGAAATCGGCAGGAGTCACTGTAAGCTCTCCCCAGCTCAGGTGAAAGCTATGTGTACTGTCCCACCAGAACTCAGAAAGGGCCTGGATCAAGCCCTTGCTCTTCGAGGTGATGTGAACACCCCTGCCGATAGCCTCGACGAATGAATCCAGGCCGGTAGCCCTCACCAAATCCTTGGGGTTCACCCCATTCTTCTCGAAATCCGGCATCCTCTGCCAAAGCTTGACTGCAATCTCTGATGGTCCTCTAGACTTGTTCTCCTGTAGACAAGCACAAACAAAAAGAAGTGTGTCAATCATTCATCATTTTCAAAAGCATGCATATATTCAAAAAGTGCACATGTTTTTCAAAAGAAAAGCATTCACAAAAGTTTTTCTAGCATCATTTGCATCAAAAAAGCGTCTTTCATCACTTGAAACGTGTCATGTCAAGTCCCATTGCTTTCCTAAAGCACAAAATCACAATTTTCACAATTCTTTGCACATAAGCATTATTCTTTCAAAAATGGCATGCATGAATCCTTTTCATCTTCCAAAATCATGTTTTCTCAAAATTTTGACCTAGTTCTAGCACATGCAAGAACTCCGTCTCACTTTAGACAATTTTTTCATTCTTACTTTATTTGCGAGAAAAAAGTGGGTCATTCCCATTACTTTTGTCAAACAAATTGCACATTGCATATTCTTAGCCTCATAGGTTATTCATCAATATCTCAAAATCATTCAAAAATCCTAGGAAAATCCTAGAAAATTTCTAAATTCGGGTCAAGCCCTAAATCATTCAAAATTCAATCAAAATCGAAGGAATTGAGCAAAATAAGAATGCTTACCCCAACCGATCACGGGTTCGTAGATTTGTGCTCTCTTCTCCCCGGGTAAAGCTCCGACGGAGGCGTAAGAAAGTCATACTTTCTTTCCGTTCGCACGAGCTCCTTTCTCCTCCTCCGAGCGGCCGCCGAGATGTTTCTTCTTGCTTGCCTCGGTATGGGATTGCCCTCCGGATCCATCTCAAATCAAAAGGAAGCAAGGGGATTGAAAGAATTTCGAAATTCTCTTCCTCTCTTCTCTCTCTCTGCGTTCTTGGGCGGCAATACAATGCCAATGGCCCGTTCAAATCTGATTTTAAATAATCTGGAAAAAACAGGCTTCTAGCCGTACGGCTCCTTTTTCTCCATCTCATGCCGGGCGGCCTCATTCGCTCTGAGCAGAAATTACAATCCTGCCCCTGGACCTTCCACTTGGGCATGCAATTTCCGTTATCTTTTAACCAAGATAACATCTTTTTCAGAAGATATCCCTTATCTCTTAAGCAATTAAGCTTTCTTCCCGGTGGGCCTCCGTTAATTCCGTTATAGCGGGATAAGTCTGCAGGTGACAACCTCCGAATTGTCAAAACTCTAAACTTAGCTTACCTCTCTCCCGAATAGTGAACGTATGCTAATTTCTCTTAATTTAAGCTACCTCTATCCCGAATAGTGACGTACGCTCAAGTTTCTCTCAACTTAAGCTACCTCTATCCCGAATAGTGACGTACGCTCAAGTTTCTCTCAACTTAAGCTACCTCTATCCCGAATAGTGACGTACGCTCAAGTTTCTCTCAACTTAAGCTACCTCTCTCCCGAATAGTGACGTATGCTTGAGTTCCTTTTAACTTAAGATACCTCTCTCACGAATAGTGAAGTATACTTAAGTTCTTCTAGCTTTAGCTACCTCTATCTCTGTCAAAAAGAGATAGCGCCGTAAGCTCTAGTCTTCGTTATTTCCGTCATAAAGAAATAACGTCATCCAACTTTAGCTACCTCTATCTTCTCGATAGTGATGTAAGCTCCAGTTTTCTCAGGTGACAACCTCCATTAATTGTCAATCAGGTGACATCCTCCATTAATTGTCAAACCCTCGAGGATCCTAGACATCGTTCCTACCTATCTAGTGATGCTCGAACTACGATCAAGGCTTGATTCCTCCAGGATACGTAGGTAGCCTTTTATAAAAGGTCCAGCCATCCGACCACTTTGGTCACCCTTTTCCTCCGTCACTCCTCAGTGATGAAGTAGTCTCTCATAAGAGACTTTGTTATCTGACCACCTTGGTCACTCCTAGCATATCCCCAGTAGGATCAATTGCTTGACCTCCTAGGTCATTTTCTCTTCTATTTCCCCAGCAAGAGACCAGTTTCTCTTCTCCATTCCCCAGCGGATCCTAATTCCGAACTACGGCCTGGCTTGATTCCTCCGGGATACGTAGGTAGCCTTTCATAAGAGGTTCAGCCACTCGACCACCTTGGTCACCCAATCCGTCTCGGCATTCGCCAGATCGGATCCTTTTCTATCGACAACCCCACTCGCCTTGCAAGTGACGTTGCCGAGGGGCTTCTGTAAGTACCCAAATCTGGCTCATGCCTTCCGGTTAAATTTCCCGGCAATTTCGGTAAGTTTTCCGGTAATTCCCCAGACCTTCCTAGTGTTCCGGAAACATTCCGGAACTGTTTTTAATTAATTTAGGGCTGAAGGGGATCCTTCCTAATTAAGAAACACGTTTTTCTTAATTAGGAGGAAAGGTTCTAGAATTTGCCACCTTGCATGGTTCTAGAATGCTGAGTCATTGTGGATAATGCCGCACGGCTGCATTAGCTCGCTGCCCTTAGCCGCACGGCTTCATTAGCCTTATCCAGACTGCCTATAAATAGAGCCCTCCTCTACCCATTTCAAAACAACAATTAACACAACAAATCACCCACAAACACTCCAAATACGTGAAGAATACTGCTGGAAGCTCAAGAAGGTGAAGAAGAAGAAGGCCAAGAGAGCTCCCTTCCCCTCCTCTCTTGAAGATCCAAGGAGCCAATCCTCTCTCCTCCTAGCCTCCGCCCTTGAAAGAAGAAGGAAGCCATTGGTAACCTTCGCAGCGCCCTAACCTCGCATCCTAATTGCTTTATAAATTGCTCATTGCATTACCTTTATATTGCTTGGGACTTGGTAGATTAAAGAGTCATATCTTCATATTCCCCTTCCCCTTTTGCAATGCATTAGACATCATTTGTCATAAAAATGTAGTCTTTTCCCATAAAGGTGCATCCTTTGGCACCTAAAACCCCCATTTTGCAAATAAAAATGTCATCTTTATGCATCCTTTAGCATATAAAAATCAAATCTTTTCAATCAAAATGCATCCTTTGCATTCAAAATCCCTTTTCCAAGCATCATTTGCTTTAAAGACCACGTCTTTACCATAAACTAGCATCATATGCTTTTCAAAATGCAATCTTTATGCGTCATTTAGTGATGAATGCCAATTTCTTCAACAAAAATGCATAGTTTGCAATAAAAATCAAATCTTTATGCATCGTTTGCAATAAAGATCATTTCTTTAAATTAAGTGGTCATTTGCAACCCAAAAATGTCATCTTTCAATTAAAGTGTCATTTTTACATACATTCCCCATTCCCAGTTCACAACACCAGAAACGGACCAAT